>QYTT01077096.1:0-11921 GCA_006980735.1 Dasypogon diadema | reverse complement strand
TTGAATGACACGCGCTTCAGGAGCGCTATCGAAAAAGAATTATAGAAGCCCGATAGATCAATTTCAAAGCGTTAAATTTGTCCTTCTGAATTATTATCAGAATTGATTTACATAATGGTTTCTCCAAATGCTAAGATTTTGCCGTACTAGTTTAATTTATTTATTTATTTAGTACACAATTTTTTAAAGCACTTGCGTGTCTTTCTTAAGAATTCAATTTGCTAATGAGGAACTCTGAGAGTTTCACTGTTGCCAGAAAAACTCCCGTTGTTTTTGGAGGAAAATTAGACTCCACAAATGAAATTTAAAAAGAAGATCAAAAAGCGCTTCCAGGTGATGGCTATGGAAGCGCACTAATTGTGCTACCTGCAGAAGCGCTACCATAATTTCCTATTGGGTTAGTAGAAGGTCATTCTTTGCCACTCAACGACAGATCTCTCTTGGATGAAACGACGTCTTCTACGAACCCAAGAGGTCGAGATGGGTGTACATATGGAAGGAACATTTTTTGATAACGGGGGTCATATCATTGATGAATGTAGAAAACAGCATCGGCTCAAGATGGATCCATGAGGAACACCACTGCTAAACGCAAGAAGGTCTGAAGACTTGTGGCCAAACTTTTGTTGCCTGTGACATTGGTATGGCAAAAGAAGCTTGCATGATAGAACCTAAATATCAAATTTATGGAAAATTTTATAGGAGAAGACTGCGATGTACTTTAGAAATCTAGGAGAACAGGTAATGTGAATTTGCCAGTATCAAGCGCTATACGAATGTCATCGGAGATCTTGATCAAAGCAGTGGACGAAATTCGGACTGAATAGTAGTTAAGAAATGATTATTACTAACATGACTGTAGAACTGATATTGTCAAAAATTCTGAAAGGCCTTATGGAGAAAACGAGGTATTTTGTAGCTTTTCCAAGATAAGAAAAAATTGGAAGTAGTTAAAAAAGGTAGAATTAAAGAAATATGTAAGGATAGGAACCCAGGACGTGCATTGCCTAAACCACATGCATTAGACTTAAAATAGTTGATAGCCTTGTAATCATTCGTTTCATTTACCGCAACAAAGGAGAAACAGCAAGATAAGTCATGCTAGAGAAGAAATCAAGGACAGCAGTCTTTTTTAGGACGGGAGTTGATATTAGAGCCGGTGAAAATCCAATTTGGGATATCTTATTCTATGTTGTCGTTGACATCATTATTCTTCCCTCCACAAAAGATACCATACATATTATTCCAATGAATCCTGGTAGGTAATTTGCTGCTAAGAAAGTAGATAAAGTAAGGTTTCTTATAACGAAGGACTTCTGGATTGTCAGTGTGGCGTAAAATACGGAGTTAGTTCAGTAGGTCATGAATGTGCAAGCGTTTCCACCTGATATAAGCCCAGTTTCGACATAAGTTCGTTAATTGTAACGCTTAACCAAGAATAGTTGGGATTCAAACCTCACCGCATTTTAATAGAAAGGAAATTATCATGAAGGAAGTTGATGTCAGTTATAATAAAATCAAGTTGGGCGTCCACAAATAACTATCCAATTGAAGCAACAGCGGCAAACAATTCGTTCCTACTAATACTGTTTCAAGCGTAATACAATAGGGACTAATGCTTTCCTGAAAAAAATGGAAAAATGGGTTGGGTCCAAATTTATAACAAACAAGACACATAATATGTTAACTAGGTTCGAAAGTGGATTGAATTTTTGCTAACTAACAGTTGTAATCCTCTTTTAAAATGGTCGTTTTTAAATGATCTTTCTTGACTTGGTTCCCAGGACATTTTTTGTTTGTCGTTTGGGATTTGTGAGGCCTAATCATGAAAATAAGAACTAACACAAAGGAATTTTTCCACTACAAATGGAAATGGCCAGTTCAATATTAGGAGGGGTAGACAAAATTCTCAATCCATGAAAGGTTTAGTTCAGTTTAATTTAATAAACAAACGTCTTATATAATATCAAGGGAGATGGGGTAACAATATGAATCACAGCATCGGGTAACACCAATGCTAAAATCAACGCTAGCTGTCTCTGAAATAAATTGAGACTTTTTTGTTTAAACATAGGCTTTGAGTGGCTTAGTGCATAATGCGATGGCTTGACTGGTGTCAATCAATGATCTAGATTTTTCAGCTAACAACAGTTTTATGGTCTGGAATCGTGTTAATCCGAAGGTCCAAAATGCTCTAACAATCATCTACTAATTAGGCCACTTGGATTGATCGAGGGCTGCGTTGATCGCAACAATGAAGATTTGTGTCATATATACGAGTGGTCTATGACAAATAATTTGTCTCTTACTTAATCCAGGGAAGCCAAGTTGCT
This sequence comes from Dasypogon diadema, assembly GCA_006980735.1. Lineage (NCBI taxonomy): Eukaryota > Metazoa > Arthropoda > Insecta > Diptera > Asilidae > Dasypogon > Dasypogon diadema. Next base: position 9,588 of record QYTT01077096.1, on the reverse strand, counting down.
TAGTTGTGTATAAAGACGACATAAACTTGTTAGATTTGCCGCCAGTTGTGCTAAACAATTCTATTATTAGTTAAAGAAAGCCATTGTCTCTCTGGCCGGTTACCTGTGGAGTAATCGAAATATTGGAGGGCCTATATCTCTAAGGGAGCCAACGTCAAAAGGAATAAGGACAGATGTGGAAATTAAGCTGTCACCATCAAGGCACTAAATTTATAAATTTTAATATTAAAGAAATGTGTCATGCTTTCTGATCCTAGAAAGAGTCCTAATCAAAACAAATTGTCTGCATATGAATTTATTCTTCCCCTCAGTTGTATCCTTGCCCTGATGTTATTAACTGTGACAACAAACAAATTTTTCAAGGATAACTTAGCCTGGGAATAATTCTGAAATATCATTATCCAAACTGCCTGGTAATGTCCTAAAACTTCCAGAACTTTATTCAAGACAAGCATCTAAAATTGGATAAATATTCTTTCATGGCACTTATGAAACTTGCATCCACTAGGGGATTTATCGCGATTAAAAGCACATAAGGACACTGGTTTAAGACAAACCGTAATAGTTTTTCGAAGTCAACATGTCTGATGGGCGAACAGATAAAATTACTTAAGTAAACTGAGATTGCCGAATTAAAGATCGATTCTTGGAATATGGAACATAGGTAATTAACACCCTTAAGAACACAGATTTCATAACTGGGACAAAACCAGTAAACCACTAATCGAAGCTAAACCAAGTGATAAAGGATTTACTTCCTTCGAGAGCTTTTTACGACTTCATTATGCCTTACAGCACCCCCATCTTCACCTTGAGAGAAAACCTTTTGGAACACCACTCGAGAATAATTTTCGGTTTTATGTTCACGCGTCCCGATGCGTTTATGTTGGAAAAATGATGCGGTAAAAGCGTCACACCCGGTGATTTACTTTAAGAAGCACCCTTTTAAAATGTCGGGTGTCTGGAAGGTTATTTTACACGAATGAATGTTAGCAGTTAATAGACATTTGACAAAATAAGAAAACGTGCCCGTTTGAACCCTACACCCACATCTTAAGGGAGGGATGACTGACTTCAGATTGGTATTAGAGTGTAGTGGGGTACGAGAGAGCTTTTTCGGGCAGATTCGCGCTCTCGGAACGGCATGCTATGCCAGGATGTCTAGGGTGTACTGGAGCTCCTCATGATTTGTTATTGTTTTTGGCAAATGTACGCGTGCGCCAACCAAAGTTTATATTTACGGCCTGCCCAATTCACACCACCCACCACTGCTTGCCAAACACACACTATCAAGGATCGGGTCCTTCGTTCAGATATCCCGATTTCGACTTTGTGGAAAAGTTAACGAGTGAATGAAGTATAAAGCCCAGCTGCTCTGAATTTACTGTGGCGCTCAGGATTACGATGTCCCTTTTCTCACACACTCATGGACTGTCAGTAACGTTGGAGTATGTGCCAAAATATTTGCTGTTCCACGTTCTGTGTATAGAGCCGTATTTGCAGTGTGTTGGTTGATGGTTAGATAGTCCCTATCCCTATGAACCCATAAGTGACGTCACAGGTTGCTATTCGTCTGGTTAGTTTAGTTCAGTGCTGTGGCAAAAGCCGCTGAATCAAGTTTTGTGTAGTTCTGTACCGCGGTCGGGTGACAAGCACCGCTCCGGACAAATTTAATATTTTGGTCAACGTTCTTGTTCCATGTGTGTATGTGCGTCGATGTTATTATTTCTGTGTCCTTTGAAATACGCCGTTTCTGTTAACAAGATAATAACGATAGACCTAAGATTTCGTGTCGTGTTAAGGGTTTTTTTTGGAAATTTGAGTGTTAGCTATAATCAGCCTGCAGGCGCCTAAGCGTTTTTCGTGCTATTACCAGGTCGTTGATTTGTTAAAAGCCTATCGCCGTTAATAGTAGTGCCACGCCGGGAACAAAATCGTACGTACGTTCAGTGAAGTGAAACTAATTAGGAAACTGTGGCCCCACAAATCCATCTGAGTTCCTTAATCTTATCAAAGGCATGTCACTTACAGTGAGCACATGGATGCAGGGCACCACGACTGCTTTCATCCAAGGTCTTTGAAGTATATTTGCGTGCATACAACAAGACTCAGTCAGAATCGCTACGTGAAACACAAGTAGTCCTGTAAGGACATCACGGCAAGACACCGACGACGACGACGATTGGAAAGCTCTGAAGACCTGTTGTTATCGATTTACACCAGCAAGTCTGTGCCCATAGACACTCAGCGAGCTGCGAATTAGAATAAATAACACTAAGGACCTCTCAAGGATCGCCTTCTGCTATATTAGCTTTCCGGTGTAATTGATGGTAATTTCTACCCGCAAAGTTTGACTATTCCGGCTTGATGTGCTCCTATGTTTTTGCCGGCTGGTGCGTGTGGTGGTTATTACCAACCGTGACCGAAAGCAGGCTTACAGCTCACATCTAATTAACACTGAAAAATTGCTGTATGTGCGTACATACGTGTATATATGTAAGATATCGTTACCGTTGTCCGGTTGAATTTTGAAATTTTGCACAAATTAAAGCTGTTAAAGTCTCACGAGTTCTAAAGAAAGAAATCACCCCACATCAGGATTTGAAGTGCCTCATCGTTTAGCGCGAAGTTCGGTTACTGTGAGTGATCCTAATTTAGTGTGCTCAGCTGAGTGAAGTGCAGTCCTAAATGTCGTTTAAATCCCCTGTTTAAATTGCAGAAGGGAAAATCGAAAAATGCTAAATCCAAGAGTCAGTTAAATTCGTGATGCCAAAAAGTGCTTAGTTCTAGTGCAGTGATTTCAAGTGTTTTCGAAAAGTCGAAGTGAATTGATAGAAGGTCCGGGTCCTTCGGAGGAGCTGTGGAGATAATTGGAGACGTCTAATCCGCACCAGCACAGCACCTAAACTCAGAGGGTGCTTTAGATGTAAGTGTCATACAAAAATCGTTTAAGCTTAAAGCTGACACACATTAGAGGTCTGCAACAGTCTGCGTGCGGAATTCATTTATCCGCACGCAGGCATTTCTGCTCGAAAAGAAGAAGCATGCAATTAAGGAAATCGACGTTTGCATACAGAACAGAATTGCACTTTTCAGTGCAGTCTGGGTGTAACTTGTTGATTCTGTTGCGGTGTTTCTATCTTCTGTTTCCGCCCATTATATGTGTTCTGTTTGGTGGGGGAGAGGAGGGTACGCGGCCATTAGTTGTCGACTCACATGTGACCTTGTCGGCAACCTTTATGCCAGGACAATATTCCAGGCAGTAAGGGACGAATTTTTATTTACGTTGCGTGCTAAGAATTCCTAAAGATGCCGCTTTATTATAATGATGATTTGTGGATATGGGCGAAGTGCTCTAACAAGTATCAAGAGGAAATTTCAAGTCCATTTAACACGTCAGTAATGCCGCATAAAAACGAGACATTTCACTTTTCTTTAACTTTTTGTGTGACTCTGTTTTTTCACTGAAAAGAATACCACCTATTGAGGGTAACAGCCTTTGTTGGTATCACCATTAATCCCCGAGTCAATAAGCAATAATTTCTTTATGAAGAAGAAAACCGTCAGATAATATATATATACCCACTCCGGCGATGTTTGAAAAACTGTTCCATTCTGGATATTTCCAATCCATTTGAGTTTTAGCTCTATGCTCAGAAGAGCGATTAGCATTGTGAAAGTAATGCTTTATTATTTCTTTAGCCGATTGTAATGTACGCAAGCAAAAGGCATTTAACACTATTTTCACGGAAAAAGCAGAATGATATTAATACTTGAAGTGAAAGTTTGGGACAGCATAGAAACAGTAATTTTATTACAAATATATAGAGGACATGGAAGGATGATTGCTTGCTGTGGTGCATCAAAATCTATCTCGAAGTTTAGGCAATAAATAGTCATTATTTTCTCCAATATAAAGTTTGAATGGTTGGTATTGGTTGAGTCGTGATTTTAAATATTTCTACTACATATGTTGTTTGTAGTCGTTTCCACTCCAAGACCTTAAAACTCCATAAAATCACAAAAAATTCCCGAAACTCCGCAGATCATCTAAACGTATCCGTCTTCTTCCAAATTGTCTACTGATTAACAAATAATTGCAACAATTTATACAATAATTCAAATGCAAAGAGCAGAACAAATATTTATAATCTAGTAATTAATGCAATTCGAAAAAATCGCAGTGTTCATTGAATAGGCTTATAGAATTATTTATTATTTCAAAGCTACCATAATTTGTTCTACGTCATGGGCGGTACAGTAAATTTCTTGCACGTATGTTTTTAAGAGGAACATGGATTCCAACTAATCTTAAAAGAGGTGGGCAATTTATATGAGAGGTAAGAATATCTCTAATGAATAGGACTCGAGAATAAATTCGCCTCTGTTCTAATTTGTGTAAGCCAAGCAACAAACATCTGGTTTCATATGATGGAAGACCACTAGTGATTTTTAAGGAGTCAAAATTTTGGAACAAAAATCGCGTAAAATATCTTTGTCCGATTGGAGTGATTGGCAGGAGGAGGTAGAACGAATTGTATAGCATAAAGTTTGAGATCATCTGCATATAAAAGGCATTTGGCAAATGAAAAAATTTAGACTGTGTCATTAATGAATAGTATGAAAAGCAAATGGGCCAAGGTGATTACCTTGAGGAACACCAATTTTTATAGAGAGCGTATCACAAATCTTTACGAACTATATGCTGTTACATAGGTAAGAACTAATCCAACTTAGAAAAGAGCCTCCAACGCTAAGAGCCTTAAGTTTCTTTATTAACACAGAAATTACGACTCTATCAAAGGCTTTTGAAAAATCTGTAAAATTCACACAAATATATGTTCCATTCTCTAAAGCACCTGGGCAGAAATTAGTAAATGAGGCCAAGTTGGAAGTTGTAGATCTGCCAGAAAGAAATCCATTATTTTTGAGGAAATATGTGAGGAAACTAGTCCAGTAATTTGAGGATGGAATTCATTATCGAAACTCCTCTGTAATTTTCAACAGAACTCTTCGAGCCTGCTTTAAATATCGGTGAGATGTAGCCTGGGGTAGGCATGGAAATAAGAACTAAGGAAAGGGATATATGAAGCACTTGTTTCACACAGAGAAGTTTTTCCACTACATACACAAGTGGTCAGTGCAATGTTAGAAATAGGCAGATATCAGCGTGGGGCAGACATATTTCTTAATCCGAAAAACTTAAAACCATGTTTAAGCATTCTGGGGAATCTGAAAAATTATATACAACTTTATATGTGAACTTTCATAACATTTAAGTGGGTATGTCCTAATATTACTTTTTTTTTTTTACAAACTCCCAAAAATTTCAAGTCTCCTCTTAAATAATTACTGAACTGGGTATGGGGTATCGTACCTGATTGCTAACTTCAAACTAAAACACTCAGTCACTATCATCTGAATACGTAACCAACTTCTACATACATTGCGAATCGAGATCGATGCGACAGCACATCGTATCCTCTGAAGCCCTCTTCGAGAACGAATTCGATTTAGAATCGAAACAGGATTAGCATCGTGTAGTAAAACATGTTCTCGGATTGGACTATCGAAATTCACTCTAAAACTGGGGAAGAGAATCTCACGTTCATCCCAAATTCAGAGAAGTGAAGGAATTTCGAGACAGTTTCTATCTAGTTTGCTTTTTTGATTTCTTTTCCTTTAACTTCTGCTTCGAGATTACTTCGATTAAGCGATTTGCTCGCTAAAATGTTTGCAGGGAAGATACATATTTGAATAATTTTCATGTAGTGACCCATTGCAATTTCTCAGTCTTTTCCCTCTTCAAAAATGCTTCACTTTCACGTATTCGTTTACACGTTTACGTCCGTTCCTGAGTTCTTATTTCCATGGAGGCAGAGCAAATCGGGTTGATGCTCAGTGCATTGAAAAATCAAAGCTGTCTGATTTCTCTTGGAGAACACAAAACCCCCCTCCAACTTCTTTCGTCAAGGGGAAATCCATTTTAAAGTTTAATCTCAAGAGAGGACATTTGAATATTTTACGGGTTCAGGTATCTAACAATCTTAATTTGACTGATCACATCTTTGGTATTGCACTAAAGGCCGCAGTTGTATGAACAGAATGTGTACCGACACCCTTACTCGGGTTTCTAATCCATTTTTGCCCATACCCACTTTGTTGTCCGCCAATCCTGTTAGCATTATATGGCATCCTTTGAGGATTATATGGCATTCTTGAGAGGAGTAAACGAATTATAAAATAAGCAACTAGAAGTAACATCGCTATCAAATGTTTTCTAATTTATTTTCCTGCCAAGATAAACTTGAGCTTCTGAGTTTCTAAGGACGTGACAAGTTTAAATAGCTGGAAAAAATTTAAGTAAATAATACTAAATGTATTCTAACAGCCTCATATTTGGGCCATTTGTTTTATGTTGCCTTTGCTTCGCTTTGTTCTTTCCAGTAGAATTGGCTCAACCTGGTACCCAAATAAATCATTGCGTTATTTGCTGGTTTCGATTGCGTGCTTATAGAAGAGCAAATCTGCGGAGTTACGCCTCAACCAACTCGGTTCATGGCGTGGAATGAATTATGAATTAAGATATCGAATATATGTAAGGTGGGTTATATTAATCAACGTTGGTCATCCTGACAATGGAAAAATTATAAGAAAAGGGAAGATTAATAGAAAACAGGCAGAGGAATTAGTCATATATATTAAGTTAGTGGGAGTGAATTATGAGAAAAGTAACAATTCTGAAATTTAATTCAATTGGATAACTGTATCTCCTAGAACCTGGATATGTTCTTATACAAGAGAATGTTTAATTTGCAAGACAAGTTACTCTGAAATCTAAAGAAATTGCAGTACAATTTGGATCACTAAGTACGTCGATTCTAGAATCCTACAAGATCAACTCCATAGAGTATCAATAAATAAATTAGTGTAGTTTAAAAACAGTATAGGTTTGATTGTTTCAAATAGATTTTGGAGCTCTATAGTGAACAAGAAAGGGGAATAATTAACGTAGGTTCTCACAAATTGATTCACAGCAATTTTGAAATTTCAGCTTGGGTTATTTGGAAGGCACAACTTCAGACTACTTTTCTCATGTCTCAGAAACATTGAAGAAATCATGTAAGAAGTATAAAACAATTTTTACCGTTTTAGTCATACTCCCTATTTCCAAAGTTGGAGATTCTCCGGCCTTACGAGAGTAAGATGAAAAATTCTCGGCCTGACACAGAGACGGCGTTCCAATCAGCAAAAATTTATGTTGTAACAATGTCTATAAAATTTCGTTGGAACAATATCTATGAAAGTAGTGACAAAAGAGCGTACGGGCATGCGACCTTGCATGGGCTCCAGGGAATTGATTTTAGAAGTAATCGCCAATAAGCTTTAAAGCTTTATTTCGGACTCTGTCCAATGTGGAAAATTCAGTGTGTTCTGCCTCTGCTTCAATATAAAAATTAAATCCAAGTCTGGGTATGATATGCGTTGCGTAAATGAGTGCGAGGTTAAACGGGATGAATTGTTTCTTGCACCATTGTAGAAAGCCCAGGCATTTCATGCATTATTGACAATAGCAAAGATCTGTTCCGTCAAAGTAAGATTATTAGATACCTGAACCTCTAAGATGTTTAAGTTAGGAGAGTTTGAAATACTCACCCCGTTGACAGGGAGGGATGGTGGGGCCACAAAGCGAGCACATCAGCTTCTGACAACGGACATGACTCGTCTCGGCTATGGCTTTTAGAAAATTCTACTCAGTTAACTCATGAAGTCACTTACATCGTGGCTAATCTTAAAACTTACACTCTCCTTAACCGAGGAACATGAAGCATCGCTGGCATACAAATTCGATAATAACAATACCCTCTTCAGATGTTGCATGATGTTCTGGTTTGTAGTTAGCTGGTTAATTTTGGATGATTTTACGCTAAATTGTATTCAAATTCAAAATGTTGAAACATTCTGTTGTTCCTCATGGGACCTCTGATTTGGTTTGTGCAGAAAAATTTTAATTGATTTTGTAGTATTTTGTCAAATAAAAAATCGATATTTTCCTTCTAAAACGAGAACGTTTCGAAGTAGATAAATAAAATTCGGCACGCAAGCACTTTAGTAAAATCTAAATACCCTGGTAGAAAATTAACCAAATCGGCCAACTCCTGCAGAGGGCTGTCACATGAAAGTTTTAAAACCAGAAATGTAGATCTTTTTTCAAAAGTTTTTGTACTCGTCATGAAAATATGCATATATATATATGTTCTCGAAGTCGCTGATTTCCGAATCCAGAGTCGGATTTCTTAAATTTAAAATGGCGGATCCAATATGGTGAACAAAATTTTCTAAATGTCAATGCAATGTTAGAAAAATAACGGATATATTGGTTTTTGGGGCTGATAATTACGAATTTAACCTCAACACTTGGCGGATCAAATATGGCGGTCGTAAATGTTAACTTTTTCAAGAGTTTTTCGATCATCATGAAATCAAAGGATGCGTGAACACAACACAGTTACAAAAAAAAAGTGTACATTTGAAAGGGGAATAACAGGGGAACAACAGCCTACCTTCCGTACCTACCTCCGCGTCTATACCACACCGTACGGCTAGTCGGCATTTATAGGTACACGTATCTTTTCTCGGCGTTTTCTGCGAAAGTGTTGTCTTGATTTTTAGTATTTTTTCCCCGACAATAGTTAAGGGATAGTGATGGATATTGGTGCAGGTAAGCAGGTAAGTGTGTGAATAGGGATTATTAATATTTTCGTTGTATCTGGAAGCAATTTCACTGCGATATCGTTATTTAAAAAGAAATCATATGTTGTTTGTTAAATTTTAGAAACACGAGGTATTTTGTTATACTTTCCGGAGCTTCCCGACTAAGATGTTTATAGTAATAAAGAAGCTTAAGTTATGATAACTATTCACAGGAACAAATAAAGGAAATTAAACATAATTTTTGACATTTTAAGTCCGAAATAAAACGGTGATGGATCGCAGCGCATAAAAAGTAAGATAAAACAAAATAATGTTTGGCTCGAAGGTATATTTACAATTCCAAGAATAGTCACTTGATCAGGAGCGGGACGCCCAACGAAAACCTTCACTCTGACCATGATGTGGGAACAATGTTTTCGAGAGTGTCTTGCAACCTAGATGTGTTTAGTAGATTATTATTGAGCTTAGACCGCTCCTAACCCGTATGAGACCAATACCAAGGAAAAAACACATTCATTCATAAAGGAAACAGTAGAGATGCTCCTACCTGTAAAATCACCCCTGGACCTGAACACGGAGAATTTTAGTGATGAAGAGACTTCGGAAGATGTTGAACTATTTACTGCTGAAGAATTATGTCAATCGTCATCCTCCGAATAACAATTTTTCTTAATGTTTTTAAGTAATTTTTTAAGTTTTTTAAGTATATCTACATTTCGTATAAACAAATTTTAAAGTTGTATTTCTTATTAATAATAAATTCCAATCACTTAAATTACCGGGGATTAATAAAAACTCATGTTTAGGAACGATTTAACCACGAAAATAATTTTGGCCGCCTAGATCGAAAAAACACCCCTATGTGCGTTGGTT
>QYTT01077092.1:0-14405 GCA_006980735.1 Dasypogon diadema | reverse complement strand
ATCTAAAAAAAGGAGGTTTAAATAAAAATATGTTTTAGAAAATTCCCTATGGAATTTTCGAAATATTCCCATATAAAACTTGTTCTTATAACTTTAAACAAGCAAACAAAGGAGATGATTATTGGATGCATTGGTGACAAGGTCTGGGACAAGGTTCTGAAGCTATGCTGACAGGATCTAGTGATACCTTCGGATTGAAAAACTTCTAAATACTTTTTAAATGTTAATAATTTGCTAACTAATCCCATCTTCAGAATACTTCCAATTCTCGTGCTTTCAATTGAACTCACATAAGTTGAAAGAATGGTTTTTCCACAAAAAGGTCGTTTCATTAAAAAAGGGAATTCTCGGCAAAGATAACATTTAACGAAAAGGACATATACGTACTTATCACAGAGAGGCTTTTCACAGAGTAGTTTGCAAAAAGAAAATATTTATAATAAATTACTTATTAATATTTCAAAGAAATCAAGAAATCGTTTTTATTTAATTTCAAATTAACTGCGAAGGAGAGAGGTAGACCCAACGTAACGTAAACCTTCAAGACATAAAAATCAGATAAAACACCAGAGGGTTGAATAATCTTTTCGACTTGGCTTTGTTACCTCGTATACTGCGAAATATTGAGTTTTCCTTAGTATACATATATAGCATTTACACATCAAAAGCAACCGTTTCAAGAACAGCTACAACCAAATCAAAGTCAAGACTAACTAAATCAAAATCAGCATCAGCTATTTCAAATAAATGACAACTTTTCCAAATTCAAATACACCTGTTAAAATGGTTGATATTGAAGTTTATTTGGTTGTATTTGAACTTGAAAAAGTTGTCATTTATTTGAAATAGCTGATGCTGATTTTAATTTGGTTGGTCTTGTTTTTTAAATAGTTGTGCTTGATTTTGATTTGGTTGGCTTTGATTTATGTTTTGGTTGGAGTTGTTCTTGAAACGGTTGCATTGGTATAGTGTAAATGCTATATATATAAAGACGTACTTACATTTGTCAACTCTTGGACGTGGCCTTCTTCAGACTGAGGAAAATCCCTTGGCAGAAAAGACTTCTGGAATGGAAGCTTGCTCATTTTAGAAGTTGCCCACTGCCTAAAGGAATATTTCTAAGAATTTTAAAAGAAACTTTCAACACTGTGGATGCTGGCAGTTTAAGAGTCAACTGAGCTCTCCAACGTTTCTCGATCGCGACATCATCTTTATGAGTTATATATGCCTCCATTTAAACCTCCAAAGGCCGAAGTTTGTAGATTGATAAATAGGCTGGTACCTTGACAAATCTGCTTAAATATCTGTATATAGGCATATTTCACTGAAACATAAGCGGTTATAGACTTTTGGGTGCCCTTGGTTTTCCACGGAAATAGCTTCTCTCATTAACGACTGAGAGTATTATTATATCGCCTTGGGCGCTTAAAGACAGATTCTTAGAAGACTGTACTTTTGGGCTCGTAATCGTATCACGTCGACTATATTTTGGTTCGAATTTGGACCCAAGTTGATTTCCAAAAATCCTGTAATCCGCCACAACACTTTAGTTCAAATGACTTAAATACCTTCTTTACTTTCACGCCGTCAATGGCATAGGATAACGATGATGGTGTCATTTTAGTAAATGAGCACGGTTTTAATTTTTCATATCTTCAACTTCTGTTTAACTCTTCAAATTGCATATCTTCAACTTCTTTTTAATTCTTTTAGCTTTTCCCCAAATATGGAAAGAAACCACAGTATTGGCTTTGTCAGAAAGCCTCTCTTATAGTAGGACATGAATGATTTGTGTTTCATTAGCATATTATGCTTCCTCTCTACAGCGTTGGAAAAACCTTTGAAAAGCTCTTAATAAGGATCTTCGACAGTGACGGTCAATGATACCTTGTTTAGTTTTCTTTCTGGTTTCCACGATGCTTCTCAACGTTCTATATTGAGGCCACTTTTGTTTAGTATTTTTATAAATTATCTCCCGAATGTTGTTAATGCTGCCAATATTCATATGTTCGTCGATGATATTCAAGTTAATTTTTGCAGACCTATCGGACTAGAAGCAGACTGCTTAGCCAGTTTGAATGATGATCTTGGAAATGTAGGTAAGTTGCGCTTAAAAATTGTATTGCATTTATTTTTGACTTCCGCATATTTGAATATGTATCGAGTGGTAGGTATCAGGTAGTGGGTTGCTGGTTACTCCTTGTCAATATATTATAAATTGAGTCGAGTTGTGTCCATTGTTGAAAACTGACGTGATAGCTTTGTGCTCTCCAGCTTTTAAGCAAATATAATGGTTTCCCGCGTGTATTTCCGAAACTGCCGAAGTCACCAAAGAGTTTCTTCTAGCCAAGGGGAAGTTCTTTTTTATGCCCTATTCAAAATCACACAGCCGCGGTAATTTCCTATTCCCCCCTAATACCAATATCACCAAAAGATTTCTTTTTGGGCGAAAATACTCTATGCCACCTTCGGTTATGAGCCGGCTGACTCGAGTGCGATCGGTGGCCAAGCGGGCTGAGACGCACATCTGAAAATTATTTCCTCTGTTGGTGTGGTTTGTTTAGTTTCATATTTTGAGTTTAAAGTAGAGACACTGAGAAAAGAGTTATATTTTCAAAAATCGTTCAAAGTAGCCCTGTTTTACATTAAAAATGAATTAAGCTACTTCCAAGCTTTTTTTACTAAAATAATATGTGTTCACTGTTAAATTTATACGCATATAAAAAACGCTGAAAGGGATCTTATTCGGGATATTCACAAAAATGGCAATTATCAATTTTTGCATTTATTTATCTTTGTTCGAAATTTATATCTATAAATAACTTCAGATATTTTTAGAAAAATAAAACTGGAACTGTTTTATTTAGAAGCTCAAAGATTGATTATTTTGATATAAATGATGGATAATAAAATATTTTTTCTAGAGTAAAAAGTACCTTCATTCATATTTTCCGAAAAATGGCTCACTTATAACTATTTTTTGGCATTTTTAATTTGGAAAAAGGCACTTACATATGTCATATGAAAAATTTGTTTATTTTTAAGGGCTTTGAGCAATTAAACAGTATTTTTAGACGCGTTGAAAAATTCAAACGAGAATTTCCAAATTTCTGAAGAAACCTTCTTTTTGGTAGGTGTAATTAATGCGTTTAAGCAACCACGTACAAAACGCACAATCTATTACACGACCTCACAATTTCCTGCTAGGAAAGATTTATCCTCTTATCTTTTGTTTTGTATTAATTGTTAACGCGTCAGGTAACTTTCGAAAAGGTAACTGATGAGTAATAACCTTGCAATTTCGAATGAGAAATTTAACAACAGCAAAGAGATGAAAATTAAAATTAACACGCAAATAAAGTGTTCAAAACTAACCAAATGGAATTTATAGGTATCCAAATTAGTTCCAGGTGTTCGCTATAATCCACAAAATTACGAAAAACACTAAGAGGAAATCACTTTTTTTTTGTTAAAGCTTTAATTATTGTTCAACACTTTACGGGCAATTTTGCAAAACTTCGCGGCTGACGAATTCATATAACAACGATTCCACAAATGCGCGAACTCCACTAATCCCACACGTTCGTTTCTTTCGTTCAAACCGAACTGATCAAGTTAGTGGAGCCTACTTTCGAGTGGAGCTTACGATACCGAACTCCAAAAAGCGCTCCCTACCATGGAGCTACTCCTCTTCTCGGTTTTTTCGTTCTGTTTGCTTTTAGTTTTAGATGTTGCAATGTGATTACTATGGCTTTCGCATTATCTCACCTGTGCATTGGATTGATGCCACACATCATGGCGGCAGGTGGGAAAACTGATCACTACGAGAAATTCAGTGCCATTCGAAGGGTTGCAATTTTTTTTAAATTTGTCACCAAGACTGTATTGTGTGTGGGTCTTACGAAAGATGTCAGAGGTGTTGTGTAGCCCCTGTAGATCGATGTGTGCTTCACTTGTAAAGCACTGATGCACACCATCGGCACTTCAAGGTTTTCCCTGCGTACCATATTTCACTGAATCATGGCTTCAGTCATTAATTCTGCTCAGGTTGCTTTAATTTCGTTGCATCATTAACAGCATTTTTATTTAGTACCAGCCAATGTGTGGTAAAGAAACTCTAATTTAATTTAATAAGCTCTGAAACTTTTTCTAATTAGTAATCAACTTTAATTAAATTCTCTTTTATACCGTGGAGTAAATATAGATTATAATTTTCGACGTAAGGTGCGAAATTGGGCTGTTGGTCGGGAGGTGCTCGGTGGTGCAATGGATAACACCAGTGCCTTGTGGTTCATGAAGTACCGAGTTCGATTACTCGCCTTTTTTTAACAGTGGTCGAGATTTTTCTGCGATCAATAGAACACTATTATTAAAACGTATTTGTCATAAACAACTACAACAATGAATTTTATTGAATCGTATAATCCAGTGATTATTATAGATTTTTGTTTTCTAAGACAACCCAATGATGCGCACAGCACAGCACAGGCGCGAGGGAAATTAGGGAAGAAGAGATAGGGAAATTTTAACCTCACAAATGTTGTAAGTAAGTAAGCCACAACTTTTTTGGCATGAAATTTTTACTATGCAAACATCCCGGTAGCTTCATAAGTACAATTCTCCTTCGTAGAATTGCCCCAACCACTGGTATCCAGATAAATTGCCACAGAGGAGAAAAACTGCAGACGTGCCCCTTAGCCCGCTCGGTCACCGGCGCGGGTAATTATATTCTGTTGTTTTGAATTGGGTTTTTTCACATTTAATAGTTTATAGCATTTGCCCTTGACCATTCTTTTCTCAATTGGGTTAGAAGTTTCTTTTGCGGCGGTTCCATCCATAATTTAATGACTCTTACAATATCAATATCGGGGTTCCGCAACACTCTGAGTTGTCCATCACAGTTTTTAATATTTTCATGAATGACCCCTTATTCCAATTCAATTCACAGTTTTGAGGATAGCAGCTACCTTGATTTCGAGTATTTATTTAATTGGATCGTTTATTACAAATACATTGCTCCCACTCTTTCTCTGAAGAAGTTTAGATCGCCCACAACTTCCCCTGTTAATAGGGTGAGCATGTAAAACTTTCCTAAACTCAACAACTTCTCGGTTCATATTGCTTAATCGAAATGAAATTAGGTATTTTTTGGAATGTATTTTTATTTACTATATGAAAGGAGGATTCTGAGTGAATTGCGCATTACTGATTTTTTCTCCTGCGGGGGGCTATCATCAATAATAATGTCGTCAGTGCGAAGAATGCGCTATGGTGGAGGAGGCCACCCCCGCGGATGCGCGAATTGTTTCCACGTACAGGTGTTTCGTGTTTAAATTTCATGCCAAAGATTGTATCTCAGGGTTGTCCGCTGAGCTTAAACCAAAAAATAAACAATAAATAAAATAAAATAAAAAAGTACCTTGCAAAGACGTGAGGTTAACGCGATGGTGGTAAGACGGGTGGACAATACCTCGAGAAGTACGGCATTCAGGATTCAGATCAGGGTCACAATAGGACGTTCAAAGACAAGAAGGGATGTTATCTCCTTTTCTGTGGATTGTCACAGTTAACTCTGGCAGAGTGGTGTGCTGAACAGGACCTTATTATCAACTTGAGCAAGACACATACGATGGTCATCACTAGAAAGATAAAGAGTTTGAAATTCCAACCACTTACACTCCTTGGATCCGAGATTGTATTGACATGAAAAGGGATACACCAAAACAACAGATTAAAACTAAACATAACTTTATTTTATGGTTAATATGGTTGTGGTTTTGAAATAAACTAGGTAAAGCACGAATCGAAGCCCGGACTACACAAAACTGAATGACTCCAGAGAGGTCGACAGCAATCAACCCCGATGGTAACCCCAAAAGCGATTGATGGTTCGATGAGTCATCAATAATTGAGGAGCGTGCTGGTCACGTTTTGCAAATTCTCGCTTTCGCCGGGGTTGATGCCCTCCTGGTTGAATGCCCTGCTGGGTTGATGTCCTCCTGTGGTGTCAATAGTTGGTTGCGACATCAATGTTGCAGCAGAGATCAACGTTTCTAGGAAGATCAAATATTGTATGTGTACCTGGATTCGAAAATGACCTGGAAAAGCTATACTGAAGAAAAGATCAGAAAAGCGAAGATAGTGTTGCATTAATATGGAAGATTCTGTGGATTAAAAATCAACAAACTGGTTGTCAGTAGTGTGGTGGCCTAAAACATGACGGGTAAGCGTTAGGCAACAAATGCATAAGATACAAAAAATAGCTCTTTTCACACCACACCCAAAGCTGTCTCCTGGGGCTGGGGTTTTTTGTGAAAGAGATGGTAGTGGAGAAGCATTCAGGATGTAGAGGGACTGTACATGGTACTCGTCAGAGACTGAGTATGGGCACAGCAAAATCTTGAATCACATCAAAGAGGTGATGGAACTCACTATATCCGAGGACAGGACCAAGAGGGTCAGAATAACGGATAGGTTTCACAAAACTATCATCACTGACAGATGACTCCCATGAATTGGACGGAGATGTATTCATTCCCAGCGATGGAATGTGTGTTAAAGCTCAATGAGTGCACGTTCGGAAAATGAGGTAACACTGTGCAATGTATAGGGATCGAAGGGAACATTTAATTAGTTGGATATCACCTCTAAGGAAGAGGATACTAAATGAAGATGCTTGCATACTGTACAGGAGGATATTGAAATGAGAGAGCGCATTGTATGGAACTATTTAGATTTGGCAAGAAAGCTGTTACCGGCTGCTCCACGTCCTCGAAATAACAAGAAACGTTGAAGGGTGTTGCTTAGGAACATCCCGCCACAAACTAGCTAAGACGAATCTTGGTAGAGGGATGAAAACAACCCGAAAACAGCGGTCTACTTCAATATTCTTCGAATGATAATTACATTACGAAGTTATACTTAAGTTTTGTCACCAGTGGTTACTACGATTGGTAAAATTTTTTTCTCAGCTCACTTCAAGGCATCGCCAATATATCGGAAAAGAACTTGATCTAAAACACCTTGTTTTTAATTAGATATGTAGAAATTAAAATTCAAACTTTTTTACACGCTTTTCTTCGTTAAGGTAGGAAATACATTGACATGGCGAAAGATGTCTGTAAGAAAAATTTCATAACTGCCCACGTAAAATCATGCACTCAAGATGATTTGGCGTGAATCACTTTTTGTTTATCTAACACTCTCAGTAAGGTTCGAAAAAGGTGCTTACCTACGTAGATGGAATCTCCCGCGTAGGAATTTAATTTTTCATAAGTAGCTACAAGGCAATACTTGTGTAAATTAGAAGGTGGAAATTCCGCATTCATAACGCAATCGCCAACTATTGTTTAAACTCAAACCTCAAACGCTTTTAAATTGTTACAATCCACTACCTGATGTTGTCCAGGTATGAATTTTTCAAGGAGATGGTTAGATATAGGAAAGCCCCAAAAATTTTATTGAATATTTGCCCCTGCATGAAACATAATACGAGTCCACATCCTCTTTAGCTGCCTTGAGCTATTTATTTTGTGAAAGTTTCCATAGTATGCGAAGCAATGCAATTTCTTCAAAGATTCTGCTGCTGCTGATGAGAATATCATACAACTGCCGATAAAGAGCGGTAACAGGCAGGTTGAAATTTTACCGGAAGTGAAACGTACAAATGACGGTGCATTGCAGATTCCCATGAATTGATTTTGTCGCCGATTGGCTTTTAGTTTCTGTCCGTGAGCTCAAAGTGTACGTGGATGATGGCCGTAGAGCAAATTCTACCTACTTAGAGCATCGACCTTAGTCATCACCAGCCACGAAAGATCGAAGCACATTAACCTAGATACGCCTCACTTGCACGAGAAGTAATTCCTTCTGGCACAAATTTTGTGTAAGAAATAAAGAATTGAAGTTTTGGCAATTTGGTGTGGAATTGATTCCATTTTATTGTTCTCCGATATTTTTTATTGGTGGCAATGTTCACCTTTTCTACACGTTTGTTCCACTTGGTGACTTCCACTTGCTTTTGAAATAGAGATTTATTTCGAATAGACTGAAATGACATCTATTTCGGTCTACTTGTTGTGGTTGCTAGTGGTCAGATAATACCCTAATAGGGATAGCATAACTACTTTATAGTAAAAGCTGTAGTAAATGTAGTGAATCCAAATTCAATTTAATTTACTTCCTGTGGAGTTTAATTAAGAGGAAATGGCTCATTTTAACTGAGCCAGCAACCAAGTCAGATGTCTTTTGCATATATTGTGAACTCTTGATGGGAAGTTCTTGTAGTGCCCAGCACATCAAATTGGAATTTATACCCGTGTGGTTAGGAATATGTAAAGAGATTCATTGTATTCAGAACCATAAGCTGGCAATACACGGATGGAACTAATCCGTGGACCAAATCCGATGGAAGGACTCAGAATTATCCCCGGACGGACCCCTTTCATCCTGTAGGATGAGGTAATATCCAAAGCTATCGTGAGCTTTTTCGTTCCCTTCGATTCCTATGTGTCCTCTAACCCAAATTCCGGCGCTAGGGATGAATTCACCCTCGTCAAATCCATGCATTTGCTGGATTTTCCAATGCAATGAAGATTTTAGTTCCTCGCACCTGACCTTCTTTTAAGTAGTCTAACGCATAAAACAGAACCAGAATTTATGCCTGGTAAACTGCGGTGCATCATCCCAAGCTAACATAGCAGGACAGATTTAAGTCTCCGTCAATCATAGATCCTTTAGTGAATATATAAATACTCCCATGTCTCTTACTGGGATATTAATCACTGATAAGTCTCGTGATTTTTGGGTTATCCTTTTATCTCTTGTTTCTGTCCTTGGGCATCGTGAGTTCCCTGATCTCTCTTATGTGATCCAGGATTTTTCTACCCTCATATTCAGTCCTTGACGAGTACTATGTACCATTCCTCTGCATCCTGAGTGCTGCCATCTTCTTCACAGAGATTCAACAATAGCAACCTCAGCAGTTTTTCCTAACATGCGGTAGGCCACCAGATTACCGCAGAATAAGTCTAATCACCATCGGATATCTCGGCGAGATAGCCCATCTTAATTACACACTCTTTTTTATTGATACAATATCGCCTTCGCTTTTCTGAAATAACATTTCTCCCTGTATAGAGACCCTCTCGTGACCGCTCTAAAACCCCATGCCTTGTTCCTCAAAACCTCAACCAAGGCAATTTTCCATACTGACTTTTGTCGAAGGCACCTTCAATGCCTATCAACGTGGCCAAAGTTAAGCCTTTTGTATTCAGGTGAAGTGCAGGTTCCCAGCTTGATATGTATGCTGGTTTGCATTTCAGAGATACTCCTTCCACGTAGTACACTCCAAGCAGTCCGTCAACACGCTCTTCATTTTTTTTCAACAGAAAGGATGTCAGACTGATCGCTCTAAGGTATTTCCGAAAGGTTTGAAGCTCTTTCCATACCCCCAAAGACACCAACCAACTTATCCGTCCCATTTCGGTCTAATCTCGTGGCCATGCAATTACGGACGGTCCAAGATTCGCGACATAGCCTCCAGAACAATATGCCTCCATTACAATCTTGTTCGTCTCCTCAAATTTACCTGTCCTGTCTCGAACAAGTCCTAATTTGGAGATCGGATCCTCAATGACTTTTTTCGTAGCCTACTGACTTCAGACATGGTTAAAGGCTCTTCTCACTCCTTTCTTCAAATTCTGTAGTTTCCCATTCCACCAAGAAGTAGGGCCCCAATTGTCCACTTCCTCCAGATTACTCTATGTACTTCGCCACATCCTTGCTCCAAGGAATCCTCTCTCCTTCTCGATCGATACTCTACCCATAAATTGAATGGCTGTATGATCAGACAACGTTGTCCTCTCCATAGTCCTAAAATCTGTCATTTGTTCTACCATCTTAATATTGCATACGGTCACATAAATCTATCTCACTCTGTCTGGCGTCCACGAAAGTTAACTCGGTTGCCCTCTTAGTGATGGACAGGTTTCTTCCAATCACAAATTCGAGCAAAGTTTCACTCTGGGATTGCAATTTCTTCCAGTTCTTTTGGGTATGCGTGGAGGGGGGCTAAAAACCGTCACAACCACCAGTTCAGAAATAAGACTAAATATAAAAATTAAGCCAGGATGGATGGAACGTCGGTTGAAGAAGATTGCAATATCTTGATTGTAAACACAGAAGACGTCAATCAATGTTGATGAAGTTTCTGTCAAAGCCAAGCCAAGTGAATAAACCTGGCACGTAAAGCAGGAAGATATGCTGGAATTCCTTAATAAGCCTTTATTGACATCTTCTGGGATAATCAGTAGTCAGATAATGTAATTCGATTCGTTCGTATCGACGATCGAATTTTCAATTCCAATTAGAATTTTTACATCGATTTTCCCATAAGTTCGATTGTCCCTGCAATTTAATCGAATAACATAATCTGGGGGCAGATTATATAATTCGACTTAATTACATCGAGGATCGAACTTATGGCGGAATGGTGAGCTGGAAAAGTTGTAAAGTCCAATTAGAAGTTTTACATTGATACCGCCAATGATTCAATTCCGATCGTCGATATGGTTGAATCGAATAACATAATCTGATCCCTGGCCACAGGTTGATCGAATAGATCGATCGATTACCTGGTCCAGAAGAGTGGTCAAAAGAAACATTTCAAAAATTTTATAATGGACACAAATTAAATTTTGATTCATTAGAAAAGATAACAGTTCCCTATTACTCAGAGGGGAGAGCTCTTGGGTCTTTCATTCAGTCAGGTCTTTTTCGCCATTTCTGCAGAGAGCAGAGGCTTTTTGGAAGCTTCTGAGCTAATTAATCAAACTTGCAAAGCCTTTTTCGTCCTGTTTTGTTGTAAATTATGTCTGAGAATTACTCCTGGTCTGTCGTAAATAACTAACATATCATCAAATAAAAGGGACAGTAAAACTTCAAAAATTTGGACGTTGCATTTGACAATTTATTTTATATAAAAAACAATAAAACATAAGTTCGATAAGTCTTTTACAAACTAAGTAAAATAAATAAGACGCGTACACAAGAAATAAAAATACAAAGTGATAACGTAGAGTACCTTACCATAAGGAAATCGCAAGTTTAAAATATGTCTTTAGCATTTACATACACAGGATCTTCTATTTTCGCTATGAAAATAATTCTTTTATCTTTATTTAATTAGTTAAAATGTTATTACATTATATTCAATATTATACACATATTTTGTTTCTTTATTTATGTCTTTATAAAATGCATTTCTCATTCTTACATTGCCTATTTCAATACCTGTATGATTTTTGTTAGATAGAATTTTAAAAAGAGGAAACGGTAAACGATTCAAACAGATTAAAAATAAACTCGCTTCAATCGAATTTCATTGCATAAGAAAGTTTTCAATGTGGATTTATTAAATCAGTAAGTGGATTTATGAAATACCATATCTTCAATTCTTATTCTAGTTTTTCATTTTTCGATGAATTTATATTTTTTCAATTTTTTTTTTGTCATTTTATTATATAAAAAAATTCTATCACATTATTAAAAAATCAATAAACTGATTACAGACGACTTTTCAGTTATGTATTTAAACATTTTCAAATTTGACAATTTTAAATTTAATTTTATTTCGTTTTCCGATCTCTACACTTACAATGTTCACATTTTTTCTGTTTTATTTTTGAGTATTGAGTACGTACCAAATTTGTTCGATATAAAGATGTCTCGGAATTTCCCACGTAATTGTATAATTTTGAATTTCATTAGTGTAAAGCAAAGGACGCTATGCTTCCAAATTCAAATGTAGCGTTGTTAAATAAAACGATAAGAATATGTGGAGGAACGTAATTTTTTTTTTCTTTTTTTACGGCATAGCCTAAGCTCAGGGGATAATGTTACGATGCACACAGCACAGGTTACGCGAGAGGAGAAGGACGCTGGGAGTTATTATTTTGCAAATAAATGTTTACGTTCTTGTGCAACATCCCAGCGGTTTCGTAAGTACAATTGTCATCAGTAAAATTGCCTCAACCCCGTAGGTACCCAAATATATCTTCGTGCTTTTTGAAGAACAAATCTGCACAGCTGCGCCTCATCCATCTCGGCTACCGGACTGAGTAAAACTGCATTTAAATAGAGCGTGTTTTTGATATTTTAGAAATTTAACGTACTTCATGCATACTATTTATACAAGAGAGTAGAGTAATGCTGTTTCTTTTCAGTTGATGATTTGCGCAACTCACTGCCAGGATATTTAGTTATAAAGTTTACTTTTCAGTATTTTTTTTATATGATTGCCATTACAAGATGCAAAAATTATATGAGCATAAAAATATTATAATGTACATTTCAATTCAAAGGAACTTAAGTAAAATCATTAAAAGCTGAAGCGCAATACAGTATTGGACGCTGGCAGCAGCATACTCTTTTCGTGCTTGTCAATTCAAATATTAACTCCTCACAGGATCGTAGTGTCGACGCCTGCACCACACTTGGTGTCTATATCGAATTTGAACTTTTTAAATGTATGTGCTGGTCGCTGTTACTTTCCTACAGTTTAGTTTCCGAATGTTCGATTATTGTCAGTTTTGTTTTAGCTTTGATAGTTTTTTTAAAAAAATCTTTGCTACCACGAACAAATTTTGTTATGACTAGCATCGATTCCTAACATTTTGATAGCAAGTGGCACTCGGTATTGGCGCCAGGATCCCATGTAGTGCTCTGTTGTGTTAATAACAAGTAATTCTTGCATCGCTTTGAAGTTTGTAGAGCAAATAAATCACAAAATTATAATAAATGCACCCTAGCCAAGGCAACCAAGCAGGGTATCAAATAATGTTTGCAAAAATTGCCCCCTTTCGGATTATTTTGATGTTGCCCAGAACAAAACAAAAAATGTTGATTTTTGAAAATTTTCTTTTTAAAGTAACAACAGAGATCAGAATTTTTATTTTGCTCTCTTGTTCTGTACAGCTAGCTTTTCTGTATAGAGTAATTTTACAACAAACTACCTGAATATGCGCATTTTATATGCTTCAATAAATATTAGAAGACAGTTGCCGAATATGGGACGATACCTTTTTTCAATAAAACCAGTAAAGTTACAGTACTTGTCATTTTCTTCATAATAAATGCAATTTTCGTCACAGATATCAGGCCATCAAATTTGTAGCGAGAGTGGTATAAAGGAAAGATTGAAGTGTTTACTTGAAATTTATAAATTTGCAAATTATTATTTGGATTTCCTGAGTTTCTTAACTAAAGATTAGAAAAAACTAAAACAAACTTTGTTACGACCCTAATACGAGATATCATGGATGTCCTAAAATGATATCCGACTCAAATTTTGCTTCCAGCTAGCCGCAGGAAGCAAGAAGCTCGAGCAGGAAGTTTTTCTAATTCCTCTTTGTGTTTATTTCATGAGTTTGGGTGGGATGAGAGTCATCTCTTTCTTAAAAACAAGAAGGTTGAGAGCAAAAATAGCAAGAAAGAAATCTGCATACAAAACTGAGAAAGAAAACCAGTTTCGTGCATGATTCAAAAACTTCCTCGTAGAATTTGTACGGGAAGTTCTATTCACTTGCACAAAAGAGAATAAGTAGAGCGTCAGACGCAAAAACTTCTTCGTGAACAGGCACAAATGACTTCGAAACCCACAAATCAAATCCATTCCATCATGTGGACCTAAGTCAGCTCCAGACATCAATGACATATCGCCTATATATCCAAGGAATACGAGCCGGAAGAACACAGCTCCATTACGAGCAATTTTCTGGAATTATAAAAGAGACAACTCAGAAATTTGATAGAAATATTATAGGTATTTCTAATATACTCCTAGTTCTTATCGCGGAGTTTAATATTCTCTTAAGATCAGAGTCAAACTACTAACACCAACGCCATATTAAAAGCAATTTGCTGAAAATCAGATGAAAAGAAAGTCTACACCAAAATTTTCATTCAATAAAGGTCAATTTACATAGCAGCAACATGTTTTTTTACTGAAAACCTGAACGAGATGGTTTTATTGATTGATATGTGTAGAAAAAGGACAAACAATGAAGGGGAAAGAAAAATTATATCTCAGCGGGGAAATTGACGTTTTAGCTTGTAAAATTTTGTTGGCATATGTTTTGTCTTTTTTTGTATTTTATCATGTTAGCTTTATCTATCCCGCTCGCACTGTTTCCTTACAATGTTGCAATAATGTAAATCGGCCTTAAGTCCCAAGGGAATGAAAAAAAAAATCAAGTCAAGAGGAAAGAGGCAATTATTGAAACATCTAACAATCGCGAAGTGTTATACAAACTAACAAAACTCCATGGCGTAATCATCTGACGTCACTAACTATTATAACAAGATAGAAGAGTTAGATTGAAACTTAGACCATAAAACTTCGAGGA
>QYTT01077089.1:0-10238 GCA_006980735.1 Dasypogon diadema | reverse complement strand
GTAGCAATACGCAAAAGCCATTTCTACAAAAGTGGATGAAAATAAATCAGAAGAAATTGTTTGATAATGAGAAAGCGTTACGATCAATATTTTTGATAACGTGCCGGGGAAAAATGAAAACCCCAGACTTCGCAGTCGGTAGGATTCGAACCTACGCTCCCAGAGGGAATCTGATTTCTAGTCAGACGCCTTAACCGCTCGGCCACGACTGCCTTGGTGGTTGGTTGCTTTCGCTGTAATTCGAGTTAAAGCAGAAACATATACTTTGTTTTTTATTGAGATGAACTCTCAGTGAAAGTCCCGTTATACGTAAACTGTTAAGACGCCACCTTGCCCGCCTTAGAATTAACTATTTTGCGGGTCAATTGAAAAGGATTTATTCCGACGAGACACACAAATTAGTTAAAAAAAAGAACACCGTTTGATTGAAATTAATGAGTTTCAATTATGTAGTAGAAATTCGCGCACTAACTGTACAAATTAAAAATGTGGAGTTGTGGATAGGTTATGCGTCCGCTCCGAGCTGGGGTTTTCACAGAAACTCGTTCCGTCGTTGGGGAAAAATGTACTAACTTACTCTAAATTTTGAGTGATTTTGGCATTTTGTAACCAATTTTTGTCTAATTTGAAGTGGCAACTTAGACTTTAATCTTTATTAAAATAAATCGAATTAGAATTTAAAGTGAGTGTATTATTATTATTTTTTCTTACAATATTGCTTTTCTAAACAATGTAATAGAAAAATTATGAGATCCTTGAGGATTTTTAACTTTAGTTAAAGCGCCTGGGACTATATACATGGTTGTCCGGAATTGGAATTTTAGTTTATTTCGATTTCCATTCAGAGAAAGAAGTGGCTTTGTGAAATTGATACCTATGGCACACTTGTCGTTATTTACATTTTTTAAACGACACACCAGATTAATTCTTATAACTTGGGGAAAAAAGTAGTTAAAAAATTAGAATTTTCGTTCGGAATATTTGACGTGAGTGCTTTTTCTCTTCAATATTTAAAGCAAAGGGTATGTAGACTTTGAACGCGCCTTTAATAAGCTTAAAATTTAGGGATTAAAAGAATTGATTTCCTTAAAAAACTTTTATAATATGTTAAGCCAACTTTCCTGTAGGAAATGTAATGTATATAGAACTAGTTCTAGAACCAATTATTTTTGAAGGGCAACTAATTACACTCTGGATTCCAGACAATCTTCTTTTTTACACGCGATATCATAGGAAGAGGCCATATCGGATCCTTCTGCATTACCAGTAATCACTTATGGAATTTATGCACAAAAATCGGTTCTTACAACTAAATGCAAACTTGAAATGATTCACTCTTTTCGAAGTACATAAACCAGAAAAACGCACATGAAAACATGCAGGCCTGAACATGTTAATTTTACACTCTTCTCTGTCTCGTTACCTGTAAGTGGTTACTCTGACAAAATTGTAATGCATTAGAGATCAGTTCTCTGCGTAACCTCTTCTCACTTGTCCCACTGGGTTGCTGCTGAAGTACGCTAACACCCCCAATAGGAAATTATGGTAGCGCTTCTGCAGGTAGCACAATTAGTGCGCTTCCATAGCCATCACCTGGAAGCGCTTTTGGATCTTCTTTTTAAATTTCATTTGTGGAGTCTAATTTTCCTGAAAAAACAACGGGAGTTTTTCTGGCAACAGTGAAACTCTCGGAGTTTCTCATTAGCAAAGTGAATTTTTAAGTGAAAAGACACGCAAGTGCTTTAAAAAATTGTGTACTAAATAAATAAATTAATTAAACTAGTACGGCAAAATCTTAGCATTTGAAGAAACCATTACGTAAATCAATCCTGATAATAATTCAGAAGGACAAATTTAACGCTTTGAAATTGATCTAAACGGGCTTCTATAATTCTTCTTCGATAGCGCTCCTGAAGCGCGTGATTCAATAAGGCTGGGGCAGCGCTTGCTGCTTCTTAAGAAGCGCTTGCGGATGGTATTTGAAGCGCTTCATTTCTTATTGGGGCAGTGTCAGCCATTCATCCGGCTGAACACATTCAAAGCAAGGGACAGGTCACTCTGTAATATTTTCTAACTCGTTGTGTGCTGCTTCTTTGTTAGTGTTATTTATTTTTTGTTCTAGCTAGAACTTCACTCTGAACTGCCCACGGAGAAACTTGTGTAGTTTAGAGTCACTGTAAATCATTACGGAATCCTACTGCAGGTTTTGAAACACACATCCTGAAAAATTTTTTTGCTTTGAAATTTTGTGGCATTTCTTTGAGAACAATTCAACTAGCATAAAGTATGCCACTTCAAATCAGACTTAGAGGAAATGCGTTTCCACTGGCTCGTTGGTCTAGGGGTATGATTTCCGCTTAGGGTGCGGGAGGTCCCGGGTTCAAATCCCGGACGAGCCCATGTCGTTCTTTTTTATATTTCTATTAGGCTCTAATCTGGGGAAATAATTTATTGAGAAAGTAGACAAGGGCCTGCCCACAAAAGTTTTTTTGTTTTTACAAGGAGTACTGCTGATAAATAATAAATGATCTTATTTACTATTTAAGCGGTTGCAATCAAATAATATTATTCATTTCAATTTTTTTTTTAATTTCTGCGTACTGAATTCTGAAACTTTTATTTTTATCTCTGCTATTAAATTTTTCACTGTATTGTCCTTGACTTTCTTACTGTTTTACAGTTTTTTGGATTCTTCATCAGACATTGTTGTTTTCCCTGGCTTTCTTAATTCTGCTTCGACCAACGCCTAGTAGGTACCTTTCAATGGGCCTAACCTGAGGGCAATCTGTGCTCACAAAATGAATTTTTTTCGTTTCAAACCACTTCATGGTGTCACGGGCAAAGACGTTTTTGCAGACACTCCTTTAAATAAATCTCCGCATTAATTGTATCTTTTGTAAAAGGGAGGCGACTGCGTTCATCCCAACTACAAATTGCTTGCCACACCATTTTTTTATTGAAATAAATTTGTCTTCATCGTCTACATCGTCATCACTCTTCGCAGTGTAAAATACCGCGTAGTGCAGAAAAGTCCATTTTGACATATGTTTCGTCCATCTTTTTTTAATTGTTGCATATGACGAATTCTTATTTTCACTCCATTCGCGCAAAATATTTATTCGCAACATTTCTCTTTCAGATGACATTTTTAGATAAGGCGTTATATGCAACTAAATAACAAACACACTTGATCTCTGAGGAACTTAGCAAGTGTAAAAAAGCTTTCAAAATCAGACTTATCCTCTTTACCTTCAATAGTGTTGGAATCATCGTCACTTTCCATGTCCTCTTGGTCATCTTTATTGCATCAAGCCAATTTTTACTCGTTTCCACATGTTTTAAAACCATCAGATTTTTTGCTTTGTCTAATATTAAGGGTCTATTCCAATCCAAGTCTTCGTCTTTGTCTCGATTAAGCAATTAGTAACGTCAGCAATCAAGTTATCTTGTTCCAATTCTTTTGCTTTGCTTGAATTCTAACATTTCATCCATCGTTTCGATTAATTGCAATATGAAGAGTGGTAAGCGAGAACGAAACTCAGTACGAATGTACATATATGAACATATATTTAGTAACATAAGGACAGTTAATTATGAATTCGATATCTATTGAATATTTGTTAGCATGGTGAACTATAATATTAATGTAAAATTAATCTATAGCGTCAAAATCAGCGTTAAAATCAGAGTTTTCTACACATAGCACAGTTAAATAACACGTATATGGTTATAACCCTTTTGGGTTATTTATACTTTGCGTGCACCCGGCTTTAAAATGGAAACATCCGTAGAAACTCCGTAAATTCTTTATACTAATGCGTCATCTACATTTATATATTAATTATACAAAGAAAGCTCCCGGTTCCGTATTTCAGCCACTTTTTTTATATGAAGTTTCATCGAGCTTTTCTTGAAAATTTATAATGGCAACACTGATCCGCATCAGCTCGGGGTTGTGTTCATTACTTTGGGGTTGCGTTCCTGGGTAACTTTCGGGTTAAGTTTGGTGTTTGCAATTGATAAGTATGCAATACATGAGTTTATTGGAACTTTTTTCATTTCATTATTCTGCGTAGTAAAATATTTTGCAGTTGTCTTTTTATTGCTTCCTTGCATGGGAGGATTAGGCCTACAGGGGACACCTCTGAAAAAAACGCGCTTTGAAATTTAAGGTGCAAATTGAGGGAACATATAAAAACGTTATGTGACTCATATACCTTCACGTTGTGCAATTCCATTGCTGTCTCCTAGTAATAATTAGGTTTAGAATGAAAAGTGCACATGCAAAAATAAAATTTATTTTAAAAATAAACTTCAAAAATAAAGTAACAATCTTCAGATTTCAAAATAATTAAAGAATACAAAAATGTAAATAAACAATTCTTCATGGCGAAAAATATGTGTACATTACAACTACCTTAGGGCTTTCATTTTTTTGAAATGTTGAGTTTTTACTTTAAAAGAAAAACAATCCGCTTTTTTCTCAAATATGTGCGATCTAGATACTGCTATTGATTTTAAGGTGCTGTTACTTAATTTCTCTTTCTGGTTTTAACATCAGTTACCATGCTGAAAATTCATTCACATCCTGCATTCGAATGTGGTAGAGAAAGAATTAATATTGCTAATTGAAATAAATTCGAAGAAACACTTTCATCTTGAAAATTTTTTAATTTGTCATAAATGATACCAGAACTCTTCAATTGCCATTTTACACAAATTTTTCTTTTCATTTAAATTAAAGTATTTAGTCGAAGTAAAAAGATCAGTAGATTTTATAGTGAAACCCATGTCCGTAGGTTCCCATCAGCGGTAACGCCGCTGCCACCCTTTGATAGTGCATTAAAATCCACCTCATACTTATTCCACGGTGTTCACGGTATAGAGAACACAAGGTATGGCAAACCCACGTACTGGTTACGCCACTTTTGTTTACGCGACGCAACTGTGTCACAGTTTTCTGGTTATATTGCTGAAAAATGTCAAAATTAATTATGAATGAGTACAGTATGCTCAGCGGAACATTATTACAAAAAAAAAGAAAAAAAATGCCTAACTACTCATTTAATTCCTAAATTACTTAAAATTCCCATACAACTTCGACGGAATGACATCATCGGCCAAATGTCATTTTTCTCTTTACCACACCTTTTGTTCTGTATACCGTGCACGGCGCTCTTCTGTCATATTCTGAAGATGGGATTATGAGATGCAAGCAACTGTTTCGGTATCGTTTTGCGTTGGTTTGGGACTGGCGGTTTGTTCACGTCGCGTCTCGACATCTAAGCACTCCAGAGAAGTTCTTGGGTACCTAGACCTACTACGTCATATTCGGAATGTATATACAAATCGTTCAGCGCTGTCTGGTTTTTTTGAATCTCTGCACATTCGATGGACCACTCCGACGCGACGGCCCAACCCCAACCCAATGCACTCAACTCAGAGGACTGAACTTTCATGGGCGTGATTTCGGCCTCACAGACACAATACACACCCTTCTTATCTAGACTCATAGTGTTTAGCTCCATTCTAATTGAGACCAAATCTGAAACTTGAACAGGTATGGTATTTACCTATTTTTGCTGGCACTGTTTCGCATTTTGATCTCCGCTAGAACCTTTTCTAAACCTTGGGCATCATTTTACGCCTTTCGGAAGCTTGAATTGATTTTCTAACACAAAAGGAGGAACTTGAACTTCTATAGCTTATCATTTCGAAGCACTTCTTACTTCCTAAGCAATTTTGTTCCATATTATACTAAAGAACTAGAATGCAAAAAGCTAAAACTATTAAAGGAATATAAGTACATATGCATCTAATAAGATATTACAATCATCTGGCAAGAAAACTGGTTTAGAATTTGAATGTAGTTTTATTTAATACGAAAACAGTTTCAAACCACCTAAGTACACCAGCAGGCACCGGAACTAAACTTGCGGATCCAGCGATTAAACTTTGTTATTCGAGTGTAAACACCTGGAGAATCCCTTCTACCGCATCCATTTCCCCACGAAGTTATTCCTAGTGCAGTAATATTACTATATTTACTAAACATAGAAAATTGCATAAAATGTTTACCAGCTAATCTGTATCGTCCACCTTGCAAAGTCATTAATGGTCCTCCACTATCGCCCTGTGTAAAAATTCCTTTATAACATTTAATAGATTTCTTATTAGATTATGTAGTTACAAAACATATATTCGTCCCGCCATATACAGGATTTCGTGCGCAAATCATCTTATTGGTTACAGCATCGCCGTGTTCTGAATTTCTACAGCGTCTGTTGCTTATAATCGGCACAATTGCTTTTCGTAGCATAGAAGATGGAAGATCGTCATCTGCTGCTGTACCCCACCCTGCTAAAATGCCCTGAAAACGTGTACTAGGCTGCTTTAACAATTTTCGAAAGTTAATCAGACCTTGTACTGACTCACATCTTGGCCACCAAATGATGTCCGAGGAAGGGGCAGACATATAGGCCGGATAAGGCCGTCTCGAACTGGAACGGCCCGAGACAATTTTAACAGAGAAATGTCGTTGTTTAAAGTTTTTTCATTGTAGCCCTTGGGTCTGAAAACCTTTAAAACCTTTAAAACAAAATGATTAACTTTTTATGCAAGAGCTCATGTTTCCTATTCCAAACCCTTCTAATAATATCAGGGGACTCATTAGGAGTTTCCTGGTCATACTCGAGGAGGCGGACTGTTATTTCTGAAGTTTGATATCCGCGCGTGCAATGTCCAGCTGAAATCACGTATAAGTTGTTAATTAGACTACCGGAGCAGTAAAACCTCCCAAAATACGAAAGTATTGCGATCCATGGAAATTCATTAGGCCTGGCTGGATAACCACCGCGGTTTCTGCGTTGTACTCCACACCCTGTCAAAGTAAAACATTCATTAAATGAAAACCAGAAGTCGCCATTAACATTATACGCAACTTACTGCACTTTCCACAACTTTTTGACGAAAATGGCCGCTTATTTCTTAATGCATTCGAAGTTGCACCGCTATCATAATCATAGTCAATTTTATCCTCAATTTCAGCATTTGCGTGAACTGTTTCGGAGAGATCAGGATTTGGATATTCTGGAGAATTATCAAAATCCTCCTGACCATCATCCAGGTGATTTTCTTCAACATTGATTCCATACTCCTCAAGGGTATCATTTCTGTCGTTTATTGCATAAAATGTCCGTAGTTTGAACGGCAAGCGGTAATCATCTAAACTATCTTCGTATGGTTCATCATAGTATCGATGGTTTTTGGCTCGCGGTGTATGTTCTTCGATAAGATACTCCGCAGAACGGCCAGAGTATCCTAGTGATTCGCAAGGTATCTGTAGAAATGTATTATAACAAAGAAATGTACTATATTAAAAAATGGAAAAGGAACCTGAGAAATATTTTAAATATCGTCTGTGTATAAGGAATAACGAGTATGTGGTCAATATGATAATAATTTGGGCTTGAATCGTGACTGTGCGAGGGAATGGCATTGCGTAGCGATAGGATTCTCCATTATTTGTAAGTATAGAGTCTAATACTGCAGATGAACACAAAATATCGCGAGTGCCAGGATTAAAATAAATTATTCGACACCAAATCTTTGAAATAAAATTAAGATGAAGTGCTCTTATGCCCAATACATATAGAATCATTCGAGGGCTATCGAAGCAGATCTTTGCCTGCGGATCCTTTTTCGTCCCTTTGCCAAGAACTCAACAGAGTTTGAGCTCATGTCTTAAGGCACACTCATTGAATCTTTGTGCATATTCCGCCGCTAGGAATAAATTCACCTCTTTCCGTTCCATATATCTTATACGACTGCTTGATTGTCCAGTGCAATGAATATTTTATCTCCTCGCACTTGACCCTCTTCCGAAAATAATCCAACAGACTAACCAGAGCCAGCATTTCTGCCTAGTAAGCTGAGATGCATCTTCCCAGGCTAACATATCAGAAGGATTTTAAGCCTTCCCAAAATACCCAGGCCCTTACCCTGCGTGAGGTGCCTGAGTGATCTGTCACGGGTAAGAGTCGTTTGACACCTTTAGGTTGCCCTGACACTCTCGATCCTGCCCTTGAGTATTATAAGTTCTTGATCTCTTTTATGTGATCGAGGATTCTCCTATGCCCATACTCAATCCTTGGCAAGTACCATGTGCTGTCCTTCTGCACCCTGAGTGTCGCCTCCACCATCATCTTCTTCACAAAGAAATCCAGCAGTAACGGCCCCAAAACAGCATTTAGCACAGCTGAGTGTATTGTGCGGAAAGTGTTCGTGATCCCTATGCACGTCATTCTTTGCATCCTGTCCAGTCGCTGCCTGAGTGTAACCTGACATGCCTTAGCTCACCAGAATACCACAGCAAATTTCAAGATAGCTCTGACCATTATTGTATATATGTCTTAACCACCCTAATTGATGCTATACCACCTTCGCTTTTCTAATCTCTTCTTCAGCATGATGCTTCCAGGCTAGCCTCGAATCTAGGTATACCCCCAGGCATTTGATCTCCCTGGAAGAGTTAATCTCAGATCCAAAAAGCGTAAGTGGTTCAAATTCCACACCTTTGTTTTCATTGTAAAGACTATTGATTGTTTCTGCTCGCATTGTTCCTCACACCATTCTTCCACTATCGCAGTGAATTCGATAGCGGTAGCGGTGGTGGAAGAGAAATTGCTCCTCGGCAGTAACGTAATGCCCATACCTTTAAGTGTATGGAATAAGGAATAAACTCTTACATTCCACACAAAAGGAGATAGCACTTCTTCTGTGGATACCCTCTCGTGAATCTTGCCCTAACACTCACGTTACCGATCTGAACGTAGATTGCCCTATTCCTTAACATGTCACCCACCTATTTGATCACAACTGAGCACATCTTATTAGGGAAAATTTCAATATATTGAATTTTGTGGAGAGCACCTTCCATGTCCATCAACATAGCCAAAGCAATGCCTCCTATATTCATTTCCTCCTCTGCTACTCTCATCAGCTGGTGAAGAGCAGAGTTGGTTGATTTCCCAGTCTAATATGCATGCTGGCTTACACTTGAAAAATACTCCTTCATGATAGTCTGTTCCAGGTAACCCATCAGCATCCACCCAATTTTTTGAAATAGAAAGATCGCCTAAAGGATTTCGCCTTGGCGTTGTCCCTTTTCCACGATTTTGTTACAAAGATAACATCTTTTCCCTCCACTTAACCGGGATATGCCTTGACGTAAGACAAGTGATAAATATTCCCATAGTGCAGTGGAGCAAAGAGGCACTGTAGTAAGGCAGTCAATATCCGATCCAGCCCCGGAGATTTGCAGGGCGCCAAACCCTATTCATTCCCTACAAAGGTACGATCTTTTCTGCCGAATCTCGTGACCATGCGAAAACATATGGTCCAAGATCCCTCCGAGGTATAGTCTACTGAAAATTGTACCTTCCTCACAATCATGCTCATTTCCTCCAACATTTCCACCATTTTTTTCTATCCAACATTAGAGGCCGAGTCCTTGATGATCATCTTTTGTAGTCTACTAACTTTTGACACGACTTCCTTTTTCGTCACGGAAGAGTTCTTTTCAGCTGTCTCTTCTTCGCCTTATAGTTTTCCCACACCTGTGGTTTATTGTTCCTCATGGCGTGGTTAAAAACTTTTCTCACGACCTTCTTCAGCCTCTCTAGTTCTCCATTCCACCATGGGATTCTGAACGTCCACTAAAGTAAGAGGACATGCCTCTCGAAATGTGTCGTTTAAGGCTGGTTATTACCTATAGCTTTGACTCCGCACTACCAATGGTCTTAGATGTTTCCCTCACCTTTTTGTTCCGAGGTCTGGCGTTCGACATTAATTTTTTGCAGGTGCAAGAAATATTATAAATAACAAGGAATGACATTGGTTCGTTAAAGGGGCCAAACGTCCAAAAATGCAATTTCTGATTGAAATACCAATGTTGACATTTAGCGTGCCGTATGGGAAAGTTTCGATGGTATAAACTCTTTCCCCTCGTTCTGCTGCAATAAAATATGTTTTAAATATTACTTCCGCTTATGCTCACTCCATCCGGGGGTGGGAGTCAGAAGTGAAATCAAAGGAAACTTTCATCACAAACATTTAGGTGGCCGCTTCATCAAAATCAATTCAGTAGTTTTCAAGATATTCTCAAACATTGTTTTTCACTCTCAAACTTAAAAGGGCTGGAAGACCGCTACACCTTCCGTGGAAATGTATAAAAAAAA
>QYTT01077088.1:0-10485 GCA_006980735.1 Dasypogon diadema | reverse complement strand
ACTATTCCACAGAAACAATTAAACGGAGAAGTGTATCGTGGGCCGAGACCTATAGCGGTAGAAATTAAGGTAAGTGTAAAATCTCAGATTTTTTTTTTTTCAAATTAGGTACAGATTTCTAATTTGTTTTTTATTCCTCTTTCTAGTAACAATGGGCTGTTAAGACTGATTTGTTGTATCCTTACTACATGCTCGTATGTTTCACGAGAAAATCTGGATAGTATTCAGTGACATATTAACGTTTTTACGAAAAAAACATGATTTTCATATTGTTTATATATTTTGGACACATTAGTGTGTTTAGCTAATAAAAAGGCCCGATATTAGTTTTCGTTGAAAATTTTGCTATTTCCCGTTTGTAAGAGGAATGGAGTAAATGAAAGAGCGAGATGAAACTCTTTTTAATTTTGGAATGGTAACACTTTGAAAGTAATGACGACTATATGTTTTGAGGTGAGTGCTTTTTATTACCGCTATAGATTGAAACAGTCCTAGTAAATATTAAGTTTTACATTGCAATGAGGATCTGGGGCATTTTACCAAAATCTATTGCAATAGAGATAAAGCCTGTAAACGAAAACAGGTTTGTACGCAGGCAGATCGAACTCGAAAAGAAACGGATGAACTTGGTGGACGTAAACATTTTTAAAATGAAATTTTCAAGTGAAATTCACTAAGAAAAACACTTGGAAAATGTCCACATGTATAGAAAATTTCTTTCTAGGTGAAAAAAGAAAGTATTTTGGTCACAGCAAGTCAACCGTCAGTGCGGCGATCGACTTCCCTGACACAGCCATTAGGGGTAGCCATCGACCTTGGTCTCCATTAGCAATTTTTCTTGCCATAATTAAAGCAATTTCAGTGGATACTAGATAAAAAATGTTAGATTAAAAAATTTTCGGTATTTCTTCTAAAGCAAACTCTGAAATTGTCTGACCATAGTTTTCTATGATCTCTCATCTGGTTATCAGTTTTTGTATTCCAGCTTTAACAATTCCTGGGGCTTTTGATTAAAAAAACTCAACCATTACGTTCGTGATCCGTTCATAAAAATTACATTTTTTCTAGTTAGAAAGTGCTCTGCAAGGATCTAAAAAGATAATAATCAGATGGGGCAAGTCTGGTGAATATGGAGCCCCATCTTCTAATTTTTGGTTGTGTAATCCTCGCAGCATGTGATCTTGCGTTATCATGAAATACTGCTAAAATTCTTGAATCGGACGGGAATCAAAGGTTTCGCCAGTACATTAATAGGTAGCTATCTAAAATATAAAATTATCAGGAAAAAACTAAAAGACACTAAGCAATCCAATTGCGATGAAAACAGGAATTCCTCAAGGGTGAACACTGGGACCAACACTGTATTTATTGTACGTAAAAAATCTAAGAAATGCTGGAATATAACATATATAACATTTGTGCTGTTGACACCAACCGAATATGTTGTCCAGATACTAAGCAACAGTTGGAAAATGTGGTAAACCTTGAATTGGATAAGATAGACAACTGGGCCAAGGAAAATAAATTAAATATTAATGATAAGAAAACTAGCTACATGATATTTAGATAAAGAAATAAAGTCAATATTGAAATTGTGGTAAGAATTGGCAATAGACTGATTCGAAGCCAGCTCGTTAAAGATTTTTCAACTTTGGATGTACCCTGGTGGGAATATTTCCTCTTAACTTTCGAATCGCCCTATGGGTTCTAATTTTTATTGTGGTTGAAATCTATCATGAGTACTCTTTTTTTGTACCTCACTTGATAATGTCATCTCTAGCGGATGTTAGAGCGCTGCTCGATAGATTTTCTGCTAAATCTCGAGGATTCATTATATGTCACATCAATGCTAAAAGCTTAAGGTCTAAAATGCGTGAAATCCAGACTTTGACTCCTAATTAGAGATGTAAAAGTACCGGGAAAAAAGCCGTGAGGTAATGAAAGGGGAAGATGTCTATGAGATAGTTCGGCAAGAAGTGTGGATCACACGGTGAGGGGTGGTGAAAAACGCAGTTCAGAGGTAGAAGAGGCGATATCTCGGGAACTATATAAGATATCGGCATGTGTGTGGTCTTAAATGAAAGGTGACGTCCTACTCGATTAAATAAAAGCTAAATTAAAAAATACGAAGGCCCTTTTGTTATTGAATCCAATTAATAATCATAACAGGATCACATCTTCCAGGATTTTCGATCGTTAGCTTCCCTCAACCAAATCTGATTAATCCAGTTAAGAGTTTCTAGTGTTTATTTACTGTAATTATTTAATTCTACAAATCTGTTTTAATGGCATCCAGGGAAAGGTTCTACTCGATTTTTCCTCAAGATTAATTGAATTTTCCTGTCCATATCTTCATTGTATATTGCCTTGCACTTTTCGAAATTTATTCGTCGTCGAACCTGCAACAATAATGATTTATTCGGTTAGAAAATAGTACATATTAAATCAAATAAAGGTACTCGCCTGGAATGGTTTCTCGTAATACCTTGTTCGTCTGTACTGATCTAAAATTTCCTCTTTCCCTAAAATCCTATTTAGAAGCCGACAAGCTTCTTCCACATTATTATTATGAACAAAAACAGTGCGAGAAATAAATCTGGCGTGTCTCATTTTCTGAGGAATTGATTCTAGATTAAATAATTCTATAAACCGATAATAATTCTAACCTATAAAAATCAGGCCCGGTCTTCTTCTTTTTTATAAAGAATAACCGCACTATATAGTTTCTTTTATATGCCAGTGGACAATTCCAATTTTATAACTACTTAATAGAATTTAATTCCAATCTATGTATGAAGAACAAATTTAAACGTTCGTGTAAAATGCTTTTCTTAAGAAGTTTCCAAAAAATACTTTCAAACCACAATCTAAAATTTGGGACGTTTTGCCTCCTGATCAGCTGATTGTTGTGACTGCCAGAAATTTGTTTGGGTGATTTTGCATTCGACTATTTCGTTTTGTTTATAATTAACAGCGATGTTTCATGTAAATCAATTTCCTAACGATTTAATTCAGCAGTATTTACAGTCGTGTAGCAAGTTAAAAAAGTTTGAAAGAGTAGTTTTCAAGTATACATAAAAAATTTCATACCTTTAGAGCAGCGAAACACAATGTATTCCTTTCGAATTTCAGGCGTTTTGCTCCTAATGTTGCTGAAGTTTCCGGTGATTTTAGTAGATTAGCAGTGAAATTTGAAGACGCTTGCATTTATCAATATGCAGCCATGTGTTATCTAGGAGCATCAAAATGCGAAAAATCTCTGGGTAGGTAAGCCAAGGAAGACATTCTTCGGCAGTGTTTCAAGTCTCTTAATTTTATCAGGAAATTCAGTTGGGGAGGTCGATTTTCTATTAAAGTCAGCCAAAGCATTTTTAAAAGCAAACGAAGCAGTTGAAAAGCTATTCTTGCGAAGCAACAAACGAGAGTATATTGAAGTAACACTCAGAAATATTCCTCTCAATTTCCAATGCACGATTAAATCCATTATTTCAGGGTGCATTAAGGTCATACAACATCGTCCTATCAAAACTGGAAGATGATTCCGTAATGAAGGCAGCCGTTATTCGTGAGATCAAGAAACTAAATCCAAATTTTGAAGGAACAAGTAGTTTCTCATCCCCATGCCACAGAATCTATGATTTGGAACTGTCCACAGCGGAAAGTATTGCGAGTAAAGATTATGTGGCTGCACTAGAAAAGCTGACAGATATTTTCGATAATATCACAGAAAGGAAGAAAGAATCGCTGTATGTTGATGTCTTGGATCGGATACAAATAACCCGTCTACTGCTACTGTTAATACTTGACCTTCCTCCAGCAAGACAATCGCCTTCTCATATTAAACTCCTAGAAAAATATTCCAGCTTAGATTTTGATTATACGGACGATGATCCGAACACCAATATTCCACCTTGCATTCAGCTGTCTCTAAAAGATCTTGTAATGTCTTGGCAAGATAAAGATAAATCGAGTATGTTGGATGCTCTGCAAGAACTTCTGAAATACGAATCTCTCACAAAACAGCATCGAGGACTTCTAGAAGAACTGTTGAATATGTACCACGGATGATTAGGCTTTTTAAAGATTAATGCAGGTATTCCATTGTCTATGATTGTTTCAATAAAATGTTAGGTCCTTTCATATAAAATGCTTTTTGGTAGTAGAAGTGTAAAGTGGTATATTTTAAATTTAAAAAGCTTCGAAACATTTCAGACAGCTTTGGAACCAAATAGTTCTTAGAATCACCTAAACATCTATAGAAACAGGGCACGAAAATATTAACAACAACTTTAAATCGAAGATTTTATAGGGTATCCCAGTTAAAGTGACTAAGCAGGCGTCCAATGATTCTTCTGGGGGAGGAAAATCCCATAGACTGCTTGAAGGAGATTGGAGTGGTTGGGAATTAAACTTTCCTACTAAGTGTGTGGGAAGAGTTGTTAGAAACTTCTTGTCGTGCTTTGGAGAATTCTTCTGGGGAGGGGTTGAACCCAGAGCCTGCTTGAAACATGTTAGAGAGATCCAACATTGGACATTTTATTGTGCTCCGGAGGTTTCTTTTGGGGGAGACAAACCTACAAATTTACTAAAACATAATGAATCATAATAGCTAATGATTTCATTGCCGTGCTTTGGGGGGAGGCTGAACCCATGGACTACTTGAAACAGGTTGGTAAGGTCAATCATTAGACTTTTCTGTTTTGTGTGAACTTCCAATTATTTAAACAGTGGAGTGCGTATAATTCCCAAGTGTTTGTTGTTAAGCTGTTTTACAGCGCCCGAACTGCATATACATTACTAAAACGAAGCATCTGAATTCAAGTTATGAGTTATAATCTTGTTATTATCAATTAACGAACATTAATCAACTTTACAATCTTCATTTATCACACACATTAATATCTTTATAAATTTGTACTATCATACCGTGGATTCTGCAGAATAAATCTTCATCATTTAATATTATCAGAACAGCATCATTTCCTGCTTTGTTACAACTCAAGGGGAACATCATCTTGAGTGTTCTTATCCTGGCTTATTTGTCTGTCTTTCCGGGATAAGTTCTCTTCAAGTGGCTTGCAAAATAATTAATTCTATGGCGGGCCAGGTGGCGTCTTATGTGTCTTCTGTGTTCGGTATCCAGACCGTCCTTCGTCGAATGTCGAACGCCTCTTGAAATAGATTTCGCAAGAAATACACTAAGCTCCATCTATTAACTGGACGTTCCCCGAAAAATCCAGTATTTCCAAAAATTTCAATTACCTTATAGCTAAATTCGTACTCACATAAGAAAAATTATTCGCAGCATCCACAATTCTCCAAAATATATATCACTTCAAATGGTAGTAACATCCTGTAGGATCATCAGAGCGTTATTGTGTTCCGCTTGAACAACCCTCCTCCTAGTAGTGAATTTTCAATCTAACAAACAATCTACGCCCATTGAATTAAAATTATATTTTTCTTAGTGAATCTATTAACAAATTACTTTGCCTTAAAACGAAATGAGATTGCTAATAACGTTAACACTTAATAAAAATAAAAAATACTAAGGCAAGTGTTCAAAATAGAGTTTTCCACTTAACAGTAAGCCACGATGATAACTGTTACAAATTCGTCTAAAATTAATATGTACAACTTGACAACATCATACAAAATAGAATAAAGCTACAGACTTGTAAAATACACATCTACATAAAGTAAAATCAACACATTCATTTTCAGTGCCAACAAAATTCCCTCAGACACATTCACCACTCTCGTTAAGGATATCCTCGATGATATCCATTAGTTCTCTGAAATTCGGTCTACTCTTGGGATTATCATCCCAGCACGGCAGCATTAATCTTTCATATACATCATCTGGGCACATGACAGGCTTCTCTAGTCTGAAATTGAAAATTTATTAAAAATCCCTAACACTACCACCACTAGAGCGAACTCTCAACAAAATACCTTTCACCACTTTCCAATCTATCTAACAGTTCGCTTTGGTTCAATTCCCTGTCGGGATCTAGGTTCGGTTTCTCTCCTCGTGAAAACATTTCAAAAAGCGTTACACCATATGACCATACATCAGATTGGAATGAAAATTTGTTCGTTTTTATAGTCTCTGGAGCGTACCTAAAAGGAACAAGTAGTTTTGTTAGAAATCTCTTCCATAAAAGAATTGCATCAACACTTTACCATTTTATAGGTATTTCCCGGTCACTCTTAACAAAATAGTAACCATCCGAGTCAGCAATTTGTGCTAACCCAAAGTCAGAAATTTTAACGCACTCACTGTCCACTAAAATATTTCTGGCAGCCAAGTCGCGATGTATCACATTTTTGCTTCGCAAATAGTCCATACCCTGAAAAAGAAAACAGAAAATCCTCGTCTAACTTTAGCAAAGCAAAGGTATCTTCTTGTAACAAACATTAGCAATATCCAACGCAAATCTCAACAACATCTCATTAGTCAAGTTAGGCTTTTTGGACGACAGATAGACTATGAAGGATCCACACTCAACATATTCCATAATAATTGACACCTGGGGTTTGTCAATCCATGTCAAGATTTTAACAATATTCCGGTGATTCAAATTCTGGAACACACACACAATAATTAGCTGGGGACGAACTGAATCGAAAAACATCTGAAGAATCACTCACCTTCATAATTTGAATTTCTCGCATAAAGTCTTGGTTCAAAGATCTCCGATCGAAACAACTCTTCAAAGTCTTGATGGCCACTTGTTTCGGTTCCCGATTATTTTTAAAATGAAACTCTCCACGATGAACAGTTCCATAGTGACCTTCTCCAATTTTCTCCTTGTAAATAACTTTCCCATCAGCCAATGGAACTACAGACGGTGTTTCGTCAAAGTAACTCTGGGGATACATTGGATGACTGTGACCGTTGTGATGCCGCAGGAGTGGAGCTTTATCGTAATTGCCTGAATATTCAGAATATGAATTTAAGCTTGGATCACTTCCACTGCTTCCATTCACCATTGTTTCTCCTTTACAATTACAAAAGAAAATAAAAAAAAGGTTTGAAATTGAAAAGTATTGGTCCTTTACCTGTATATGTTGACATGTTGCTGTTCTTCGATCGCATCGATGAAGTATCCAAGGAAGTGGAAGCAGTCATTTGATCAACAGTTGAATAATTGGAAGATTTCGATTCTTTTATGGAAGCAAGCCGCGAAAATATTAACTGCTGATTGAAACGTTTGTCTGGATCACAGCTCCAACCGTCCATCATTGTGGAGAACATATCTTCTGGGCAATCCTTGGCGGGTAGAGGTAATATTCCTCCGAATCGACTGTAGTTCTCCCGAAGAGTTTCTGCACTTATTTTATCTAAAATTTTTCCGCGAGAGAATATTTCCCAAACGGTTGTTGCAAAAGCCCATAATTCAGCATTGGCATCATTTTTAGCTTGTTCAAGATTTCTATGATATTCAAACGGTATCCAGGCAATGCTGTAGAAAAAAAGTAAAAGTAAAGAGATGTAAAGGTGTTATATTGTTGTCTGGTATTGTGAGGGGACAATGGCAATAGTTGAAATCTTGATTTAACAGATTCATTAAATCTCATAATCAGAGATGGGCAATCATCCATTCTTTGATAAATATTGCAACTGGATCTACTGATTATAGGGTGAATTCCGAACGAATTAATTGTTACAATACCTAACAGATTCTAATTGTTAGTCTGTTATCAACAGATAAAATCTTAACCACAGAAAAGAGACCAAATCTGAAGTCTCAAGTTATATGGCAAACTTACAGTAAAACGGTGATATTTATAGTTAAATACAAAGAGATCTAAATATTATATACTTACTCTTCTTGCTTGTAGCTCTTTGGAAAGCCAGGATCAGCTAATTTAGCAACCAAAGTATATGTTTTTGGATCGTACTTAACTACATGAAGCGTAGAGCATCGAATATATCCATGAATAATACAGTTCTCTTGCTGTAAAGATGATTTTTTTTAGCAAATTTACATATCAGACTTTTTTGTGTTCTATCATACCAAATATACAACGGCCCTGACTAATCCATGTACTGCTTCAAGAAGACATAAAAGCGACACTGTATCTTTGCTTCGCCTTAGAAATTCATTTAACGGACCAAACCGTGAGTATTCCATGACCATTGTGTGCGGTGTTGACAAAGTTAAACCATACAATTTAAGAAATTCTGGAGAATACATTTTACTCCAGCAATGTGCTAATTTCATAAATTCCTGCAAAAAAGAATCACCCATTTCAATAAATAGTTTTTAGAAGTATTGAAAACAAAAACATACAGGAAAATGTTTCTCAGACTTTAAAATCTTAAGTGTAACTTTAAGGTGCATGTCACCAGGCAATATCCAATCAGCGCGCATTTGTGTCATTTTCCCACCTTCGCAGTCTTTTTGAGAGTCTTTAATGATCAGAAAAATTTTTTAGCATATGTTCAAGAGAATTTAACACCACAACAGCAACTTACTTTTGTACCATTGTAAATCAATCTTAGGATCAAATATTTGAACACGTTTACGTTGCAATTCAGCCTCACTTATTTCACTAACAGTCTTTTTAATAGTTAATTGATTCCTTGGCAAACAAATAAGTAGTAGTGGTGGTTTATCTGTTGCGAAGAGAAATAAATATCTTGAAATTTATACCAAAGAAAAGTAGCAGCAATTTTACCGTATTCAGAGGGTGGTATTCGGAATTTTTGTTCAGAAGAAGTCTCAATGCTTAAAGCTAAATCCACAAGTTTATCAAAAGGTCTAATGCATTCCTGCATATGAAGATGCCATTGGTTACATTCACGTGTAATTTTAAATGTTTCTGTGTGCGTTCTGAAAGTAATACAATAATTTTGAAATGATATTTTTAATAATGTTGCACTTTTACATACCCTTTCGTGTTTATATC
This sequence comes from Dasypogon diadema, assembly GCA_006980735.1. Lineage (NCBI taxonomy): Eukaryota > Metazoa > Arthropoda > Insecta > Diptera > Asilidae > Dasypogon > Dasypogon diadema. The sequence goes on along the minus strand of QYTT01077088.1, from coordinate 1,566 downwards.
AATATAATACGTGTCATACTCCTTTTCGCATTGGCGGACTATATAACTGCCAGCCTTATTGTTTTTTTCTCGTATTTTGGCATAAGAAAATTCACCACTACGAATATTGACCAAAAATAGACGTAGAAAATAAATAACAACGAAATGCTACGGTTTTAAATTTACCTACCCAATTGGTCCGTGATATTTCAATTCTTTTAATTCTTGTAAGGAGGGCGTTGGATATTGTACACAAAGATCCAGCATCCACTTTACAGATAATCTTAAATGGAACATTATTTAATAATAAAACTTGAAACACTGATCTAGTTAAATACCTGTAATAACCAGCAACATAAGTAATAAAGGATTTCAATTCAGCAGCCTTAAAGAACTCTAGCCTGTATCCATTGGGACGTTCACTAACTTCCATTTTGACCACATACTTTCCTTCTCGATACATTGCATAAATATTCTCCAACCGAACTATGTGTTTCCACTGTAAATTAAAATATTTAAGATTCGCTTTCTTGTACACAATAATAATAAAAGCCTACCTCATTCTTGTACTTGTAAAAAACTCGAAGACCTGGTTGCGTTTCATGAAACGGATTAAATTGTACAGTTACTGGGCAAGTTCCTTCAGCCAAATCATCTTCAGGAAGGTAATCAGCACATGCTCTAAACTCTTCAATAAGATAATTGGGTGCCATGCTTTTAATAGATTCCAGATATGTTCCCTTAACATAGAACAGATCATGATCTTTTTTCTTAATATCCCGCAGTCCTTTTCGGATTTTCCTTTTGGCGAAATACTGATGATTTTTAATCAACTCCTTGGGAATATATTTCTTATAATTCTTCTCCAAGTCTTCTATGGAATAATTTTTCTCAATCATATCTATGTACATATCAACAACACCAAGACCTAGGACATTATCCTTAAATGCAGGATATTTGATTTCATCAATCTTCCCCTGCACCAAATCGTATCGCACTTGGTGATAGAAATAGTCATATGCGATCTCGTCTAATTTCTTAAGGTTTGTCAATTGCGGCACCTTAAATCGTACACGAAATTCATATTTCACAAACGGCTTCAATGGACGACATGGCGTCAGCCAATTTTGTGTTTCTGAGATTCTTAGACCGAAAAGCAGGCGAGTACATGGCAATATTCCCAGCCGTTTACTTAATGAAATGCAGATCTCCTCACATGTGGCTTCTTTAAGATGTGGAATTTCTTCAAATTCCTTGAGTTTATAGTTGAAAATCATATTATTTTGCGTTGGCATTTTTAATCGGAATTTTCTCAAGGTACAATCAAAATCTAATATTGCACATTAAAAGGTTTTGAGGCTGTTTATTTAGAAAAGAATCAGTGGTATATACATTTAAAACGATTTCGTTACGAATTTTATTTGGAAAATTTTTTAAAATTGTATCCAGAGTACTGAAGACACTGGAAAGTCTTTGTTGACCCCATTTTGATGTAGAAACTGAAAGAAAAATAAAATAAAATTTTGATAAAATCACAGCGTCTTTTAGTGAATGGGAAAGAAAAATTAACTTTACAAGCTAAGAAGA
>QYTT01077082.1:2510-12816 GCA_006980735.1 Dasypogon diadema | reverse complement strand
CAAATGCAAAAGGTACTTAAACTTATAGCTTCATGGATTTGTTTCAATTTTGAATCGTATTTACAATAAAAGTATAACAAATTTAAAATTGCAAGGTGTTTTCTTACATTTCTTTGTTTATTAATGCAATGTCATTGCAAGGTTATTTCTGTAACCAATTGCTGAAATGAATACCGTAATAAGTTAAAAATTGTGAAAATATTAGAGCAACGAATACGCAAATATAAACGATGGGGATGTATGCATTTTTCGACCACATTTTCGCCGCTTTACCAGCAAAGAATTCAAAGCCGTAGATGCAGCAAACATACAATAGATTTCGCTATGTTACAAAAAAATTTCCTTAGTCATCGGAACAGGGATATAAAACCATATAAAATTTCTCTGTTACTCAGCTTAAATTTCCTTATTCTGCGTTTAATTTCCCTCCAAAATATAAAACACATAATATGAAAAACAAACTTTTTATTCGATTCATGCCGAAAAAAATAACAATAGTGGTTTTAAAATTCCATAAAATAGGTTATTATTTGAAATTAAAATACTTCTTTCAAAAGCATGAACAGCTCATAAATATATTTCATCTGAAAACGCTACAAAAGTCCTGATACCAAAAATTAACATTTCCAATGAATTCGCGTAAAATTTGAAAAATCAGAGAACGTATTCACTGGAAGAACTAATTTGCTCATTTCTGAAAACTAAAACAATAGTGATCTATTTCGTCTGACAACACAATAGTGATTTTTAGGGTTCCGTACCGAAAGGGTAAAAAACGGCACCCTATTACTAAGGCTCCGCTGTCCGTCCGTCCGTCCGTCCGTCTGTCACCAGGCTGTATCTCATGAACCGTGATAGTTAGACAGTTGAAATTTTCACAGATGATGTATTTCTGTTGCCGCTATATCAACAAATACTAAAAAACAGAATAAAATAAATATTTAAGGGGGCTCCCATACAACAATGGTGATTTTTTTGCTCGTTTTTGCTCGATATTGATAACGGCAACAGGTAGACGCTTGAAATATTCACAGAATATTTAGTTATATATTCACTTTAAAAATAAATAATTAAATTAAAATAAAATTAATATTTAAGGGGGGCTCGCAACAGACACGATTTTTTTGCCGCTTTTATAGATGATGGTACGGAACCCTTCGTGCGCGAATCCGACTCGCACTTGGCCGGTTTTTTATTAAATTGTCTGGCATTGTGATAAGTTATAACGGCAGTTTTGTCCCTTCGTTGCTAATTTTAATACCACTGTGTTGTATGTGGGGGTGAGATAGTTTTGTTCATGGCTCAGTCAAGATCTACTGTCAATTTTCAACATATATTTTAATTGAATTCCTCGAAAGGATTTCGAATTAGTAATGTAATACTCTAGTAAAATTCAACCGTGAGCTTGACTCAGCTTTAAATTTAGAGGTCACTTGGAAGCCAACCTCATATTTTTAATGCAATATTCTGTTTTTGACGAAGGAAATGGGGAGAGCGTGAAAGTTAACCTTCAAATATGTGATTTACTTACGGGCCAAAGCGACCTACAAGGGTCACCTCAAGGTCAAATAACCCCTTGAATTGCAATAAAATAATTTCGAAATACAACAATGTTTGTCTTTTTAGGGTTTCGTACGTCCGAATGAAAAAACGAACCCTTATGGGATCACTCGTGTGTCTGTCTGTCTGCCCGTCTGTCACAGCCAATTTGCTCTGAATCTATTGGACCGATTAAATTTAAATTTATTACACATATGAATTTCTGTGACCCAAACAGGGACGTAACGTAAATAAATAAATTTTGAATATGGGGGTCACTTTTGGGGGCTAAATAAGAAAATTAACTGTACCGTGTGACATATCAAATGAAATGTATTTCTTATATTGCCTCAAATATATTTTTTCGTATAATAAATGAAAATTTACCATTCCCCCGCCCCTCCCCCCTTGTTTCAGAAACTAATGAGACCAAAATTTTGGAAAAAATACTGAAAATAGTTTTACAGGAAATAGTTATGGTTTTAAAAGAACTTGGTAAATCTCTCAATATTGTGCGTAACAAATCAAAAAATTAAATATCAGAATACCTTCTATCCTTGGTCTTAGCCCACGTACTCAAGAGTATACGACAAAACAAAATTTAACAATAGACAATATATTCATCAATTTCCCTCTACAATCCCGTACCATACATAACAAACATGGGTCAGATTTAAAAAAAAACATGGTAGATAACATAACATATTCATCGTACGGAACACTCTCCACGCGAGTTCAACTCGCACTTATCCGGTTATTTAGTTATTGGGCGAGACAGGTGTTAAAATAATCATTTTAAAAAACAAATCAATTACTTTTTTAAGCCAATATATCTGGAAAAGTATGACAGCTAGATACCAATCTTGTGTAGAAGATTTATAGGTAACATAGCAAATAATTCATTTATGTAAAAATATAAAAAAATAATACGGAAATTTTTTGAGGAAAATGCAAATTTTTCTAAAATTTATTCATAAAAAAGGAAATCTTCTATGTCTGAAAGGTAATGTTAGTTGAGTGGAGGCATATACATGAATAAAGTTGATATCGGTATAAAACGTAATAAATTACCTGTAAAACAAGACCTACTACGTTTTAGTACATTCAATGGTTCTGAAGATATGATTTAATATATACATACTTGTAGATACGAACCCGGACGAAATTTCTTTAATATTCAATAATTTCATATTTCAGTGGGTACGGCTCCTGTACAGTTGTTTTCTTAGAGTGAGCTAAGGAATCACCCCTTAAGGGATAAGCATCTCAAGCCGGGACACCCTGTATATTAAATATTTTTATGCAAAATAATTTCCTAAAACACAAAGATTGCGTACAATATATCACTTGCTTTAGGACTGGAAAGTAGAGTTTCTTTTAAATAAATAAGAAATTAAAAGTTTCATATGGCAGCCCTCTGAAAGAGATGGCTGGTTTGATTTATTTTTGCAAGGATATTTCGATTTCACTAGAGTATCTATGTCTGGATTTTATCCGTTTATCTCAGGTTTTCGTTTCAGAAGAAAAAAATCGACTGAGAGACAGGCATCTTTATAAACGACTTCTTTTTGTTTCTCATTCGTGACAATATAAATTTTAATTTGTTTTAATGATAACAGCCCTAGGGGTTGATAACTTATATACCGAATTATCTTCCTAAACTTCAAAATATTTTAAATGTATTAAAAATAATTATATTGAAAGATTTTTACTTTACCAAAGTAATTTTAAAGTAAATTAACCAATTTATAACCGCGAAACTTGTGCTAAGTAAATAACCAGGAGCCAATTCTTACCAAAATTACCTTAGGAGAACTTTGTCTTCTGTACAGTACACGATTTTAGTTTTTCCGGTTCCACGCCCAACTTTCGTAATTAATTCCTAATTCGAAGAGAAAAGTTTGACAGTCGCTGAAGTTTAATACAGTGGAAGGCGATACCGGGTACGAAATCAAAAATGCCAAGAATCTGTGACTAAAATGTAAAGTAAGGTAATCAAATGAATGTCATCAGCCAAAAAACGTTACCGGAAAAACTTTTATTTTAGGTCGAAGGGATAATAGCCTTTAATTATCACATTTAGCTATAGAACAATTTTCAATCCCCTGACAGGCTATGTGCCTCCTGCTAGTGAAATTACGAACTTCTCAAAAGGACGGAAAACTTTTTCCTTTTAAGAACAGCCCTAGGGGTTGTTGCTGGTATGAATTCTGCTGGAGGGATTAGCCTATAGCAATTTTTTCGGGAAAACTCCTCAAATCCACTGATGACCAACACGTTTTTGGGATTGCGTATTTTCTCAGTTTAAGTTTGTTTTTACAGAGGGCAGCTAAATTGGTCCATTATTAAAATATTTTACACCTATAGGTTAAGATGGTGCTAACTTGTAAATCGTTAAATATTTTATAAAAAGCGTCAAAAAAGGCAGAAACAGAATGAGATCTTTGTCAGTTTGGTCTCATCTTTACAGTAGGTGCTAAATCTTAGGTTCAATAAAAAAAATTTTATTTTGTTCATATAATTAACATAAAATTCTACAATGTTTGAGATTCATAACCATGCCACGCGACCGAATATAATTACCCAATATATTAATTTTAGTTTAGTTTATTTTAGTTTTTAGAGTTTGCACATGTAAACCATGTTATGCCTCAAATGTGCTTGTAATAAAGAATTATTATTATTGTTGCTTATGCAATATATCTTAAGTAGTAAAACAATTAGCATTGTGGCTATATGCCCTTAAGTATAGTTAAAACTATAAGTATGTAGCGGAGCTACATTTACCTTTTTATATCTATCAGTTTAAGTCATGAATAATAAATTTATCTGTTTAAAATTCAATTCGAAGAAATGAGTGAATAATGTTTCAATTAGAACACAAACACTTTGAAAAATAAATTTTCATTCATCTCAGACACACATCTACTTTGCTTAAAACTTTCAGTAAAATTGAGTCTATACTGAAATATTGTTTGTGTCAAGGAAAAAAAGCTTTCAGGTAAAAATTCATTCTAATCTCAAAAAAGCTCGAAGTAGGAAGTTTTAATTTCTTCCATTTTTAGAATTTTAAAATAACTAATATAGATTTGTGATTGTACTTAAAGGAGTTATTTAAATTGTATATCCATTTGCATGTGAATGAATTAATTAAAATAATATCGAGATTTTATAAAAGTGTTTGGGAGAATCCTGAATTTTTAAGTTTGGGTTTCGAGAGAAAATATTGCTAAATAAGGATTTATCAAGGAAGAAGTATTTTACCTTTGGTTGAAGAAACGAAGTTTAAATATATACGTAGTCAGTTAGTGAATTCTAACGGCTACAAGTATATAGTTAATACTTTTGTTTATATATTTTCTTCGTTTGTGTAATTTTTTTTGCTAATTCAGTAAAATTTACTGTAGCATTTTTATTTTTATTTAAAAATTTATTTTAAAACTGGCTTAAGTCCATTTAAAAAAAGTAAATTTTTAATATTTACATTTCCGCGTTATCTTTTTTGTAAAAAGAATGCCAGCTAATTAACTGAATGATAAAATTGGATTCAAAATATGTTTTCAAGTGTCCAACACTAATAATATAACTCAAAATTTATGTTCCACATAATCCGCCTAAACTATCTGTTCCCAAACGACGTCACAACATTTCATTCTGGTACCAGGACAGGCCGGCTGCTGGGTGCGATTTCGGGCTACGTAAAACTACCAACGTGAGACGGTGCCTTTTTTCAAGTCGATCCCGTGCAACTTAACGTCGGTCTATAAGACACGTATATAGTAATCGTCATGCACTCTCTTGAACTCAGCAGAGAAGGCAAATGGTATCAAGAGTATACATGGTAAAAATACCAACTCCTCTCGTGAATATCCGGTCAAAATTGTGGCCTTCGCTATCATTGCGATTTAGAGCTTTCAAGTTTAATTAAAAAATTCCTGCGGAATTAATAGCGAACAGCATCATCTGTGCATACCACTGAATCTATCGGTTTGTATGCCATTTATTAATTTTATGAGATTCCAAGTCAGAAAAACAAAAATAAGCCATCTCCCTCACTCCTTGGTCGGCCTGCCATATTGAATTTCGAGATTATTGGAAGTAATTCGAAAAGGAAGCAACCTATCACTCTAAAATTTTGTACATAAGAGTTTTTTGAGAAGAATTATTATTATATTTATATATATACTAGTAAGTGAAGCTTGCCTTGCAAGCTGAAAGACTATTCATCCCCACTTGATGTGTGTTGTACCCCCCTTCCCCTCCCGGACCAAACAAAAAAAAATTTTGAAAATCGGACTAAATTTACCGGAGATATTCAATTTTGAATGTAAAAGCAATCTGAAATTTTGTAATTTTTTACACAGCCTTGGTACATATTATGACGTCATAATAAAAGCTTGTCTGGCAAGCGACGCCCCTTTTCACCAAACCTAATTTCCCCACCCCTTCCAAAATCAAACAAAAAAAGAATTTTGAAAATCAGAGTACATTTACCCCAGATATTCAATTTTGAATCTAAAAGGAATTAGAATTTTTGTAATTTTTTAAACAGCCTTTGTAAATATTATGACGTCATGTGACGTCACATGTAAACATAATTGATACTTTTTGCTTGCAGTAATTATCTCCATTTTATTGGTAATTTGTTGCAATAAATTGCATCTCAATTGTGCTAACACTGTAGTAGTGCTGAAGACTTTAAACTTTAGCCTCCTCCAATTATTAGTAAAAATTCATCTTTAGGACTGTATAATTCAGGACTGTACAAAGATAAACCACTATAACTATACATTTTTGAGAACTACTCGTTGAGAGCAATCTTTTGATACCAAACTCGACCGGAAGTGACGTCATGAAAGATTCCTAGGTAAATGCCTTCATTTTTCGCATCCCGGAGGTGACTCTCTTTACTAACTCCTTAATAACTCCGGACATACCCTCCTCTTTCCAATGATACCCCACACCCCCACATCCGCCCTTCAAAAAGTGGTAAAAGTCGGGGTGAACATTTTTCGAAATATTGTTTATATATATGTGATATATAAATAGATATGATATATAGAGTTTCCCTTCTAGCCCAGAAGGTGCATTTATATAGGATATCAAGTAATCAGCCTAAGGCTTTGTTCTCGAGATATTCGAGACGAAAAAAGCTGACGGCCGTACGAACATACAAATGTGCGTACACACGCCCACACAGACATCTTTCTAAAAACGAGGGATTCGAATTCTAGGGACCTCAAAACGTGGAGACATGTCGAATTTTCAATTTGACAAATCGCACCCATTGCAATAACTTCCAAATGGGAAGTTAATAATGCAGTGTCAAGTAAGTTTTACTTCGCATGTGAAGTGGACTAGGGATAGGACAGGGGATAGTTCCTTCTAAAAGCAATCACTGGGGACCCTACTGCTAGATTGTGGGCAGACGGACACTTTTATAATAATAGTAAAAGTAATAGTGAACTTTAGTGCAAATGCACAGGGCTTCCTAGTGCTTCTCTTCACTTTCTGTCGCCATCAATTCCCTGTGCGTCTCGGCTACGCAATTAACCCTTTGCACTCGAGCAGCGCCGATACGGCGCCCGGCCAATTTGAAGTGTCAACTCCGGCGCCGCCGATTCAAGTGTAAACTCGAGCAGCGCTGCTGCAGCGCCCGAGGGATTTGAAGTGTTAAGTCGACCGACGCTGCTACGGCACTATGATCTTTTGTAACTCGATCTCTTTATTTACGATGTGCGATAAGATATTTTTCTCTGAAGCAACGTTGCCAACCTTCAAGCTGATAAATTCCCGAAAGTAGGTCGAAAAATTCCCGATTTTGCCCCATTTTTCCCGATTTGTTAAAATTCAAAGGAATTGAAAATAAATAATACTTTTTAAAGACCAAAAGAGGGGAAAAGCCACGGAGCCATCTGCGATTCCTGAAGACACTCGTCGAACAATTGAGAGGGTCATATCGCCAGGAACGAGAGCAAGCGTCTACGTCTCATTCCGACGAAATCCGACTAAACGGGAAGCTTCACGTAATACTAAAAGGGCCAAGAAGGGACTGCAAAGTTTGTTCTGACCGTAGCACGCCTGGAGGAAGGCAGGAAACTTCATATTACTGTGATACGTGTCCAGACTAGGATGCATCTTGGCTATTGTTCCACTAAATATCACACCAAGACTAATTACAGAGTGTAATACTTATCAAAGTTTGTTGTTTTCGACATATAAATGAATAAACTAGTGAAATTTTATTACTTGTATACGCTTGTTTGTTTATAAATGTTTTTAAAGTACCTGTAAAACGTTGACCTAATTTGGCCGAAATCGTCTCGAGTTGCTGGTTCGCGCAAGCGAAAAAGGCCTCGAGTGCAAAGGGTTAATAATAAGGCTCAAGGGTCTCAAAGGCAAACAAATGCCTTTTCCTTCCTGAGGCCTGCTTTTAAGGTGGTCAACTGCCAGGGCTATGTTGTGAGTAGTTTCTGACAATGCGCTTCGCATTCAAATTTTACCCGAATCGAAACAAGATGTTTTCCCTGAAAGAAAACAACATTACAACATAGTTTTTTGCAAAGCTCTTGCATAACGATCACTACCACTTTTCCATTTATATCATTCCTTTTCTTATCTGTGCCCTTAACACGAGAACATCAAACCTATGGTGAGGATACCTCTTGATAACCAAAAGCCTGCATCGCTTAGCCTACCATAAGATGATGAGGAAACGAGCTGGTGATCTTTCCACTGTTTTATTCAATTCCACTCTTTCCTAACAATATTTTCAGTACTTTGCTCAATATCTTTTCCCTTGCCTTCTGTGCAAATGCACAGGGGATGTTACTAGTGATATATGGTTGCATTGTTCTAAGCATTTTAACCTTGTGAGCTAACTACAAACTGAATATTAAATTATTTAGAGAAAATATCTTTATGTCCCTATTATGTTTATTCGCCACTGTCCTTAATGGTGTTATCTGGCAACATACTGAGCCATAGAAAATTAATTTTCGACCCCGGACCATTCCATCTTTAATGGAGCCTAAAGCTAAAATTTGTTAATGTTTTTCATCTCGGTCAGCACATTATCTCTTAATACAGAGCGATTTGTCATCCTGATTTAACTTACTTAACCCAAACACTCAGCTTTCCCGGGAAAGTGACGGATTTTATTAATGGAAGATTTTGTTCCCCGAAACACGGTTTGTCTCAAGATGTTCTGGTCAGAGCAAATACTTGTGGAAATCTGGCAGATAACGATAAGTTTACCTCATCGATTTTCCTAGTCGTTTCCCTTTCACGTACACTTGCGATAAAAGATGATTCCTTAATGAAAATATTCTGTTTTCCCTCCAGATTTTCTTTCCTACACACGAATTGTCTACGTGACTGACCTCCTAGCACAGACGCCTGACGAACTTGGATATGAATTATGTTGCCAATCTAAAATTGTGAAAGTTGAGTCAAACTAGGAAAATCGCCAGGGAGAATAACTTGTTGTGTAAGTAAAACGAACTGTTGTAATAAATATATTCGTGAAGATTTTCTTAAAAGATAACTTTTTTGTGCTTGTTTGCCCTCCATAAATTTATATACCATCAAACTTGAGGTGACATACAACGGTCATATGGGAATTTTATACAACTATGCAAAAGTGTCAGAGCACATATGCGTTGAACATCATAGTCCCAAAAATTTTGAAAATTTTATCATATAACGAAAATTACTTCTTGTGAAAGAAGACGATGTACTTCATACGTTAACGAAAGCAGAAGAAACTTTTCAGGAAATCGAAATTGCCCGAATGATTGATGGCTTCTTGTGAAGTGGTTTTAGAGTAGCGCAGGTGTAATAAATCTACCCAAGACAATCATGGATTTTATTAATGCATCTGCCAGTAATTAAAAACAAGAAAATAAGTTGTAATTGGTTTAGCCGAGATGTAAAGAAGAAAAATATAGTAATGAGTATTTAGTGAATGGCCCGCGACGTCTTTCGAACCGATCTTCAAATCTGCGGGCCATCCTACCATCCGCAACCTATAAATGAATTCTTCAGCACTGCACCAATGGCGACGAAATAGCTTTAAAAAGTCTATAATTATGAATGAATAAATAAAGAAAAATTGTAGGTTAAAATAATATTTGGAATTTTTTTAGTAACTCTTATGTTGAATATTTTTGTAGAACAGGAAAGGTTTCGTTTTACAATAGAAAACCAATGTTGTATGAAATTCCGCCGGTATTTTTAAATTTCGTACACACGAAGTTTATTTCAAAGGCTTCTCGAATTATTGTGTGGACAGATAATGCAAAAAGGTATAACAAAGTTTTCTACTGATTTAACACGGAAAAAAAACATTGCCACGATCGTCATTTTTTATATAGAATTTCTCCTATAAAAATGGGCGAATAAGCATCAGCAATGTTTTATAACTGAAACAACTTTGTTGCGTAGGAAAATAATTTATTGTAAAACTAGCAATGGTTTATAGCTGGAACAGATATTATTCCATGGGAAAATGGATTGCTTTAAATTCGCTTTGTATGTAGCTGCCACAGATATAACCACATCTTAAGCATAAGTCCCATCTTCCATAGGAGAGTTTACAATGTATATTTGCGTCAAGAAATATGCACAATGGCTTTAATCGACATGTATATAGGAAATTTATTCAATGCAAATACTACTATGGAAATAACAATTTCTCATAATTTTTTAGGAAGATTATCTTTTCTGATAGGGAACTTAGATATTTTTATAGGGGAGAATGCAATAA
>QYTT01077075.1:0-10601 GCA_006980735.1 Dasypogon diadema | reverse complement strand
ATTATAAATAAACATAAATGTGGGCAAAACTGACGTCAAGATAAATTTTAAATTAATAACAGCCTTTACTTATCTTGGGTTTGTTTAAAATTAGAAAAATAGAAGAAGAAGAATGAAATCTGTACTCCATGGATTCCACCCGTTCTTTTGAGCTTTCATAACACCGTTGCGCAAAAAAACAGCTTTGGTATCGCTACAGTATTCATCTTTAGCAGAATTACGTTGGGAGAAGATAAATGTTGTCAACAGGAAGGTACCAGCAATCGAGCGCTGAGTGTTGAAGTCTAACTTGCATAGGTCTTCTGCGAAAGTGATCCATTTGGCCTTGTGAAATAACCTCTTTTCGAATCGTTCGTTAACTATTGACCATGCCTCCAAAGTTACACAATTGACAAAAAATTCTTTTTTGCTAACTTAATCACATAGAAGATTACTCTCAAGGTTTTACACATTTGTGATATGTTAAAATCATTTTGTATGCGGTAGTGTTTGAATCCAAACAGATGGATGGCATATACCAATTTATCCTTCATGATGCTTCATGACCACTGAAATCACAAAATTTCTTGCTACATATTAATGACACTCCACAGAGTTCTGCTACGTCTACTTTTCTCCTTGGCTTCATTTGGGGAGTACTGGGTATCTTTGACTGTGTAACAATAAACGTAATTTCGTCAACATGGTTTATCGTACTATTGGCCAAGAATATTTAAAAAAAAGAAATATTCAAGTTTTGCTTAGTATAGGCAGTAGTTCTGAAAGCTGATTTGCCATAAGTCATGTTTTGGGTGAGTAAGTCGTCTATCCAGCCTTTTCTTACCTTCTTTGACACAAGAAATACCAAATGGGTCATATCATATCATGGGACCTCGAACTTCTCTTTTATTTGCATTATTCAGCGTATTATTTCTGTCTCTATTTTATCCAGTTCGTAGTTCTAGTGTTAATGATATCTGATACCATTTCCAACCGGTTGTTGCATGGTAGGCTGTCATCTTTAAAAATGAGATACGAACACGAAAGCAAAATTTAAAAAGTATAAAATGTGATGCGTGCACCATTTTGATTGGCTATAACTACTTCCATAGTGACCAAATTCATTCTTCGCATGTATCTATCCTACGCTTGCAATTTTGAGCACATTTCGCCAACTACCGACATGCAATCCATAAAGTTTTGATTTTACATTGTGAAAACACCGAAGGCTGAGTTTTACACCTCTCAGGTTGTTTTTCGATAACGTACACGCAAAGCTATCTATATCGCTTCCAAATTAAATGTGGGCTTACCCACTTATTTTGAGAGATTTCCAAATATAAAGTCACATTGTCCATAACAACTGTCTACTGGTCCAAATCAAATGTCGAATTGTTCAGTTTAAATGTCGCCTTGGCCACGTATAATCCCGAATGGGACAATTGAAATGTCAGGCTCTTCACATTAAATATCGCTCTAACTTGGACAAATTTAGTTTCCGCCTGTCCAAATTGAATGTTATCTTTGACAAACAAAATGCCAAACGCAGTAACAATCTTTTCAGTTTCCCATTTTAATCCGAAGTACAGTCGTAGGGCCGTCGATGCTGTTACCTTTTTCACGTGAATTTGAACGGTGATTTCTAGCGCACGTCTGCTAGTCGATGTAGACATAGTCCTCGCACTCTCTTCTAAGATCTTCCGGTTCGATCCATGGGTAATGATGGGTCAAGCGACACTATAATCAGCCCTACGTTTCAAAAATTCAAGGAAAAACTACAAGGCAATTTTTTCCATAGATAATTTACGCGGTTTGTTTATACGATTTACTTACCAGGTCCAGGTGCCATCAGCAGGCCATTTCTTAATGGGTGAAAATGAAAAACATGAGTCCCCATACATTCTGGAAATATTAACACTACTCTACATCCAATTTAAAGGATATACGCCACACGTCTATAGTTATCTATTTTTAACGCTGAGAATTGTTCGGCCGACTGTTATAAAAGAAATCGTATCATAAGGGTGAAAGTTCATGACAAAATAATAATAAGCACAGAAGGCACACTTCTCAGCAGCGAGGTGAGAACCATTTACGTATCTCCGCATAAGCGTTCACACATTTCAAAAAGAAATATATATTTTAAGATTAGGCTTCCATACCGGCATGTAGGCATGTAATTGTTGGCAAGGTAAAACCAAATATGAGGACAAAAAATTAGTTTATTAATGTTAACACTCAGTCAAAGAAATATAAGCAAGAAAAGGACGATCCGAATTATATTGTTCATGTAGTACATCGCCAAAAAAATTGCAGGGAAAAATTAGATACTTTAAGCTTCTATAGGGTCACCCGAGGACCACATCGTTATATAGGTCTCACAACGTAACTATAACATAAGTGTTTTTATTAGAGGTTCATGTTCATCACGGCTAATGAATCGAACAATCAAGAGGTGACAAATTGGAAAGTTTCCGACAAGAGGTCGTTTTCAGACCACTGTTGTATTGTCTTAAATATTAACATGTCGCCCGAACCGAACCGTACCGAAACCTGATGAAAGCAAAAGCAGATCTGGGGTAAGTTTAGTAAGCCCGTGTTAGAAGGGTAGAAACAACCCACCAACCAAACAGTTTATACAGCCTTGTCGATAGACCAGGGTTTTCTTTAAATGTAACTATGTAAGGAACTGCGCACTACCCTTTGACCGGAAACATATAATTGCATTTCACTTAAAATACTCAGTCTACCCCAAGAGTTATAAATTTCGCAAAATTGAATAACTTATATGAAAAATTGTTTCGACGTCGGATGTGGTTATACTTTACAACCTAGCCCGAGCCCCATTTGCTCCTTTGCCCTCAAAACTGCTCGTAAATCTAATTTGTGTCGGGTTAAACTGCAAAACTAATCAATAGCTGTTTTTATCTGCTCCTTTTGTGAGCACTTATCCAACTTCCTGTAATGTACTTGTACAAAAGCTCTATCACAAAGTGTTCTTTTTAATTAGAATACAATTTTTTCTCATTAAAAAGCATTTTCAGCACAAAGAAACAATTGCCTTGGCTTTGATGGCTAGAATGGATAACAGAGAGCATTGTTAGAAAAACTGTTTTGAATGACTTTTTAAAAAAGTTATGACTTTTATTCCCAGGAAAATGTTCTCATTAAGTTTTACTGCGAATTTTGCCAGAATTCCATGATAAGAAAACGTTGGAAATTCAGGAAATAATTACACTTTTATGATTAAGATTTTGTTTGGAATATTTTTTTAGAAAGTATAAAAAAAGAAAAGAAGTTAATTATATTTTAAAAATATGAGAACTCTTAATAAATTGTTTAAATTTACATGGGATAACCAATCATCATATTGGTTTAGTAATTTATTCAAGATAAGCAGCCACAGCATACCCAAAATTGTCCTGGAGGCTAATTTTGGGGTTCTCTGGAAATCTGATAAACTGTATACACTGTGGGTTGAAAACATTAAAGGGGTCCTTCACATGTTGCATGTTATTAATGGCCGGAGAAGTGTATAGAACTGTAGAGAGACATGAGGTCATGGGTTTGACTAAGGTCGCTTGAATCCTAAGATAGATAGCACCAAATGTAATGGGTTAAGAATTTTAAAATACACAAGGGCCACTAATATAGCCTGGTTGAAATTCCTATTTTACAGATGTGTATTTCCCAATGCTCTAAACGCAGTACCAAGGTATTATGTCCAAATTTCAAACCAGTAAAAAACATATTTTTCCGATTCAGGAAAATTAATTTACGGAAGGAGAAAATGCATGAAATTTACGAGAGCTTTTAGAGTTAACCTCGTAAGAAATTAAATTACCATTCAAAGGTAGGTAGAGATTATTTAAAAAAATAGTAGTTAAGGGGTAGAGTAACAAGTTCATAAACTTCTCTAAAAATATTATAACAGTCAATAGTTGCCGGGGTAGAGAAAACACACATTTAATTTCAAACCCAAATAAACACAACTTTTGGTAAAGATAGATTTGTTGGGTGCCTTTTGAACTTTAAATTTTCTCTCTATAAAAAACGGATAATGTGATTTATCATGTTTTACCCCTTGTGATCTTCATATAAATTACCATTGCTTCCTTTGTGGAACAATATATAATGTTTTTTATTATACCATAATATTTTCAACTCACAATGGCTGAAAGAGAGCAAATGGTTCGAGACTTTACGGTTACTCGCCACAGGCATTCATATTCATACGTTATCCTCTGGGCCGTCAATATTGAATGTTTATTAAAATTCTTTCCCATGAGACGTGAAATGAATATTAAAGAACATTACTTTACAATGTAAATAATGTTTTTGAGTTTTACCTTTCTGACACACATTCAAATGGCATTGAAAACAAAAAAGAAAAAATCGAAGTGGCATAAATTTTATCAAAAAGGATTTACCAACAGAATTTGTTGTCGTTTAACGTTAGAAATCATAAATTTGAAAGCCATTAGTGTTTTCATCCGAATGTGTTGAGAACGTAACAAACCTATAGACTGTGAATCCTTTCATATCGACACTTGTACTGTTCTTGTTATGCATGCTATGCAGATGCAGGAAAAGTATGAGTCATGGCATACTATTGTCTAACTGAAGTACTAAATACAATGTGGCGATAACACGTATTTTCCTTCTTCTTTTTTTGACGGAGGGGGGGAATGCATTACGCACCTAGGGGGACTAGCCCCTCTTGTGCCGTACTCTCCACGATCCGGGTCTACCGGCCCCCCCTCCCTGTCTCCAGGCCATCCCGGGACCGTCGTTAGACATTACTTAGGGGTGGCGACCCTTTGTTCGGGCCTCACGAGCCCTCCCCGTCAATCAGCGTTCCTCCCCTTTTGAAGGGGCCTACGGTCCGCCGCGGAAACGAACTCGCATCCTTCCCCCCTAGGGCCCCCAAGCTAGGCTCCAGGGGAGAGCGACGCAAACCCGGCATGGCAGCCCAGTACCCCCTTGCTGCCCCTCCCAGAGGAACGGCAATCTTACGCCCCGTCAAGCGCACAAGGCCAGCGTCCCTCTCCTTCTGTCTGTGGACCGCCTCCACAAAGGAGGCAACCCTCGCCCACTCCTCGTTCTGCAGCATAACCCCGACAATATTGTCCGGAGTTATGCCACCATGGATTTCCTCCACCGCCCTCCATCTTTCATATTCGAAGAATGTGTGGAGGGCAGAGTCCGAAGGGGAGTCGAAGTAGACACAGCCAGCACTCGGCACCTTCCCCATCCTGTGGAGGAAGGACCAAAAGTGCCCGTGTCCCGTCAACATTTATGTGAGGTAATAATTCACCTCAACATGCCGACGGTTCAGCCTGCCGTCCAGCTACGGTATGAGCCGCGCTGTCCAGCGGCCCCGCGACTTTCCTTCCCACCTCCTCTCCCACGCCCTTAGGATGCGGGATCTTCCCTCCTCTGCGGCCTCCTTCAGGTCAATAGGAATAAACCCCGCGACCACCTGCAGTTCAGGCTCACCCCTTATTTACACGTATAGTCCTAGCTAGAGTAGTTTTTCCAAGTTACTTGTCAAAAATAAATCATCATATTAATATTATTAGAGTTCAAAAGTATATGAAAATTCACCCAATAGCTCTGATAAAACAAAATATACAAGCAAAGTTCAGTATTCCGACCACGTGTCGGTAAATTCTTTTAAATCCCGTTGCGATTTTTTGACATTGGCAATTTTTCCCTTTTTCGTTTAACACGTTGAGCACCGTGCCGCCGGTCATCGATAACTGGCATTTAAAAACTTTCTCACTCTAAAGGCATTTTAACACGTAATTCTCTCCCGAAAACTTTTATGCTAATTGTGGCAGCCAACGTCTTAAAGGAGCTTTTTATGAGAAAAAGTTACATCCCTGCGGCAATATTCAAATCCAATTCAAATCGCTTTAGTGTTGCGTTCTTATAGGTAATTTAATTAAGTTGGACTGATGCGAAAGAAAATGAATTGTTGTGGACTCAAAATGCATTGGAATTGACTTTTAAGGGTCTATTAAATCAAAAGAGACAGAAAAGTGTAAATTTTTGATGAGGTCACTATGTCTAATTTGTATGGAAAATGATTGAAACATTGCATGCCTTTTTAACTGACTTCTATTTATATGGCTTTATACATAATAGTATTTATTTATTTCATTTGGAAGGCTTTAATTCATGTATGCAAATCTGAAAACAATTTACAATTAATCCAAATTTGTATGAATTGCCATTTGAAGCAAATCATAAAGAAAATAATACAGTATAAAGTTTCCAGCAAGCAACGGAACAATCAGTTATTATCGTCTCTTTATGTGGACAGCTCTTTTTCCATTTTTCTTCTGATTTTAATGTCCGCTCCTCTCATCTCTTTTCTTTTTAACTTGGTTTCGCTGATAATATAGTTGCTAGTGTCACATTTTAAACCATTTTAAACCATTTCGTGGGTTTTATACTGTGAACTACGTATAATTTGGTAAAAATGAAAATTGCCTAAAACGCGTGTAATGTTACAACGTAGTTTCCCATACGCGCTTACTGACATTAATTTTGGGACAGGGTATAATTGGATGCTTTTCAGCCTTAAAGGTGATAAAAAAATTTATAATACCGAACGGCGAAAATTTTCGACTCCACCTCGCATGTCTTATATCATCGCATGCAACTTTAAGACTTGTATTTTACTGCGCATATCTTCCCTAGTGCATATTAGCAAAAATGAAGTACATTTTTATTAGTTCCGTGCCTTTGAACTGTCTGGTCGTTACCAATTAGAATAATTGATAAAACACTATTTAATTCCATGCAAAATTTAAAGATATAACGTTCTATGAAAACATTATTCTAAGGAATAGAAGGTGGTTGCATTATGTTTCGTTTCTAGCAGCATGAACTACATTTTTCGTCTATCAAACTTACATTAATCAGCGTTTGTTTTATTGAATTATTTTATTTTATCACCACAAACATCTCACTAGTGGTTACATATCGTAAAAAATATTTCCATCTAAGCAACTCAAATTCTTTCATCCTTTCTTAAGTCCCAGAATTTCATTATTTCAATTTTATTATAATTTTACAATTCAAGTTTCCCATGTGCTAAGGAAGGCTCTCCATTGAAAGCATAGGGGGAATGAACATAATCATCGTCAATTTCCTTACAAAAGCGAGCTACTTGAAAATTCTTTTCGCATAATATTTGTGGCAGCCTTAAAAATAACGCAAAAAATTCTGTACAACAGGAAAAAACGTAAGGAAAAAGAATTTCCTTGGAGAGAAATTTTTCTTGAAGGCTTTAGGAAATAAGTGGATTTTTTTAAGATTTTTAATATTGAAGTATAAACCACAAGAAAAAGGAAGCAGCAAAATCTGGGAAAGATTTCAATTGTGCAATTTCCATAACCAAAATAACTTGTGTACATTTTACTGATGTAACACTCTTTTAATAATATAAATCACTCACTCAGTGCCTTTTACTTCTCATCATATATACATATACATCACGTCGTATTTTATCGAAACAAGTAGTGATTGGAGGAAAAGTGCAATAGAGTCGTTTTCATCTTATATCTTGTGGATAAATAAAAAGTCAATTGACGAAATAAAAAGTTAACTGAGACCCAATTTAATATGGGTTTCTGTTCATATACCGTAAAATGAGGCGACTCGTCACCTTTTTAACATCTTTTGGAATAGGATTCTATTTTGTGCTGAAATTTTCAAATGATGGTTTGGATAATCTACCCATTGATTTTCCTTTCTTTTTAAGTTGTCCTGGTTACAAGGAAAGATCCTTTTCACTTTGGTTTTCCTATGTTAAATTCGGGATAATTTCGTCATCAAATTAAAATTTTATTTTTCGCACCCTTGCCTTTTGAACATTTCTACTTTCCTTTAATTGGCGCTAACAGGAATTGGGGATGTGTAAAAAAAAGGATAAATATGCAAGAATTTCATAGTTTACTATAGCATTTATATACTGTTAAATATACGAATTTGGGTTGGTGGAAAACGTTAGTTGCAATTCAACATAACAATTTGTGAATTAATCACAAAACTAAATCTATAGATCTCGAACGCGGATAAACAATTTCTATGCAACTGCCGCAGCTGTTCACCAAGGACTGCCTCCTCTTTTGTGACGCACCAGGGTTGCCATCAATACACAACATATACATTTTTATATGCCTACTAAAAACTACACGATTTATTACAACACATAATATGTGTTGGTTATTCATTAACGAAATTGAATATTCTGTTAGTAGGAATACTTTCAATGAAGATGATTTGCTGCAATCCCAGCGAACAGACAACAACATTTTCATTGGATGCCAACTAGCTTTTGTCCGCAATCTGTGCACCTTCACCTGCTTGTTTTCAACTCCTCTTCCATCGTACTTTATTGATTATATTGACTTTAAGAATTCTTAACTGTATGATATAATAATTAACTTTTTAGTTTTCCTATAATTTATCTCATTAAAAATGTAACATATTTTTGCTGCCCCTAAATAATTCAAAAAGAAAATTTCGGGACTGTGAACGGAGGGCCACGGCGTTATAAATTTCCGAACTATCAGAAACATAAACAAACAAATCTCAATGGCAAAAACTCCAATTTTCTTAAAGTATTTTAATATATATCCGTCGATTATTCTGGCAGCAAGAAACATCCCTCCCCCACTTCATTTCACGAAATTACATTTTTCTACGGCTTAATAATTGCCAAGCAAGTTCTTGTTTACACAGTAAACTTGGTCTTTTGAAATATTACACAATTTTGAGAGATTATTATTATTAAAAGATATTCGAGGGATATCAAATCAGACCTCGTTATACGGGTCCCTTTTCGTCCCTCTGCCAAGAGCCGTCTCAGCCAGTTCCCGTCTGGAGATTCCTCAGCAGAACCCTGGTCGACGTCCCTTGTCAGCTCGAGCATTTACCTGTAGGTTAGTTGCTCCATGCTAACCATAGGGCTGCTGGTAACAGCCAATCTCCTTCTCGCCAAGGCCGGACAGTCGCACACAATGTGCTCCGCCCGTCTCAGTATCCTCTAGACACAGGTTGCACGTATCATCCTCCAGGATCCCCATCCTTTTAAGATGATGTCCTAAGCTACTGTGCCCAGTAGTCAATGAAAATAACCATCGGAGAGTTCCTCGCTCCATGCTTCGAACTCTTCTTTTGGTCGTTCCGCACGACAGCCTAATCGTTTTCTTAGCCTGTCGTCAATTTGTCATACTATCCCATCGATTCTGATGTTCCCTTATGACCCAATTCTCGATTAGGTTCCCTAAGGCCGACCCCTGCTTTGCTAGGACGTCAGCTTTTTCGTTCCCCTCGATCCCAGTGTATCCTCTAACCCAACATAGTGTTACCTCATTTACTGAAGCACACTCGTTGAGCTTTTGCACATATTCCATCGCGAGGGATGAGTAGTCCAACGCACGAACCAGAGCAAGCATTTCTGCCTGGCAAACTGAGGTGAATCTTCACAGGCTAACATAGCAGGATTTTGAGGGATAATACTTATTATTTATAATATTATGTTCACTTGAATTTATCTCTGATTACTAAAATTTGACGGATCCCGTATTATGAACTGCCAAAAACGGGGTTATACTCTCACCCTGAATCTTAGACCAAGTAACGAAATGGACTTGGCGAAAAGCTGGAAAAGTGAAACTTTTATATTTTTGTATTGGTGAAGAGATTTTCTATAGTACTTATGGTCCTCTGAGGCGTTAAGAGAAAAGAAACAACAATTTCCGAGGGGGAATGGCACTCTAAGGCGTCACTCCCTCTTCTCTGCGTGCTTTTCACCCTTAAGAAAAATGCTTCACTCACGGACACGTATTTTATACGGGAGTTCAGGTTCATTTTCTTTCTATGTCTGTACCCTATGACAATTATCAATCTATGACAATTATCAAAAACGTGGCCGCCATATTGAATACGCCATCTTGAATTCATAAAAGTTTGTCCGATATCAGTAACCCCAAAAACTTACTAACTTTCGCCATTTTGCGAACATTCCGTTGACATTCAGGAAATCTTGTCTACCATAGTTGATCTGCTGTTTTGAATTTCCTGGATATGTTTCATTCCAATCGATGTATCCGTTTAGAAGTTATACCGAGGCAAACATAAGTGAAAAAACGACATACAAAATTGAATTGAATACCTTTCTTGTGAAGTCAGTAAAAACTAATGCTAGAATCACCACCAGGCGTTATATTTTTAATTACTTATGAATTATTGAATATAATATTATTCATGGTTGTACTTTTGCAGCGCATAGATGGAAACATCAGCAGGTGCAATATATCAAGACCATTTCCCAACCTTTCCAACACAGACATTGTGTTCACCCCTAAATCTAGCACGTAATATTTGACCAGAATCATTAAATTTCAGATTTCCTTCTCTACTAAAACAATGTAGACATGGAATATTACAATTTTTTGCCCATCTTCCTATTTTTTGCTCCTTAATCCGACCTTTCCTTTTCGTAAAAAAAACAGACAGTGAAATTAATAGTCTTTTAAGTACTGCTTTTAAGGATTGCTAAATAATGATATTTTTTTTTTTGCAAAGCTTTCAATATTAATGAG
>QYTT01077070.1:0-10831 GCA_006980735.1 Dasypogon diadema | reverse complement strand
AGTTCGAATCTCAGCTGTTTGGTGAGTTATCTAGAATGTTTGGATTTAAGCGCAACAGGACCACTGCATATCACCCGCAGGCGAATGGATTTTTAGAAAGATGGCATCGTACTTTTAAAGCGGCTATAATGTGTTATCGAGATCAGCGTTGGTCGCGGATTATACCGTTTATCTTAATGGGACTGCGTTCAATTTCCAGCGAAGATTTCGGTTATTCGCCGGCTAAATTGGTTTTTGGACAAAGTCTACGTTTGCCTTTCGATTTCTTTAACCCAACTAAATTTTGTAGTCAACACGATTTTATTATAAATCTTGAAAAATTTTTTGCAAATATTCAACCGTCGTCGGTGTCTCGTCATTGTTCGCCTAAAATTTTTGTTTTTAAAGAATTAAGTTCGTGTCCATTTGTTTTCGTTCGAGTCGAAGGTATTCGCCGTACGTTGCAACCGCCATATGAGGGTCCATTTCGTGTAATTGATAGGCAAGAGAAGTTTTTCAAACTTCTCATCAATGGTAATGAAGTCAACGTTTCGTTGGACAGATTAAAACCTTGTTTCATGGACATTGAGTCAAATACAGAAAACACTGATTCATTTAATCAACATGTTACCCCTTCATTATCGCATGAGTCCTTCGAGCCAGTGTCCGAGGTCTGCGATAATGCTGGGGAGGCGATTTCAAATGTTCCTTCACAGCCAGCGTCTGTGGGTCTTGAGTCTCCTGTTCAAAATTTGAATGAATCAGTGGAAGCAAATGTGAATTCGAAGAATAATGATAATAATGTTCGCAATAGAGTTCGATTTCTTGATGACTGTAATACGTTTCTTCTTTCTCGCACTACTCGAGCTGGGCGAATCACGAAACCTCTGGCCAAATATCGTTAAGTCTTAGACTTCACTGGCGGGGGAGTGTTGTGGCGTAAGCAGCTGACCATGCTCGGTGCGCAGGGTCACACAACTGGCCGTGTGTACTGGTGTTTATATTTTAGAATTTGTTGCTTAGCAGCCGGACACTGTGCGCAGCGATTCTCTTTACAAATTTTGCGTAGGCGCGAGAAATTTTTAATTTGATTTTGTTCGAAAAAAAATTATTATCACCTAGTCAGTCAATGAGAGAAGTCTCAATTCAGTCAATTAAAAAATATTGTAATATATCGCATATTGTAACTTTTAGATTATGTTATTCTAATACTTGTGTGTGAATTTAATTTAATAAATAGTTATTGTCAACGGTTCATTGGGGAATTTGAAGACTTTGCGACCCTAGAGAATTCTATAAGTCAGTTGGTAGTGCTGACAATTATTTTATTCAAAACTACCAAAGGGACAAGCCCCGTGGACAAACATCCCGCCTGGACTACCAGCGAAAGACCAGTCTGCCGCCAGCGAAGGCCACATGCAGTTCAACATGACTTTCTTTGTTTCTGCAACCTAGCAACAAACAGAGATTTAAAGGCTAGTGAGTGTTTATGTACAGTGTCGGTGGGGTGATACACACTCTTCACCCTGAAGCAATAGAGGTGGATCGTGGACTTGAACCAAGCAGTTCACGCCATTGCAGATCCTTGGTCCCAGCAGAAACGATTAGCTGGCGATGCTGAATGAGGGTGGCCCAGCCTGCCCATGTGGCTAATGGGATCCATTAGGTCTCCCAGCACTGGGCAGGAAAAGTACCTGTGGAACGGAGTACTTTACAATTCCATCTGACGGTGCCCTTATACCTCGAGCACCTCCAAACACCAAGTCCACTAATTCCGCCAGATCATCCGCATACACCTGCATAAGAGGCCTTCCACTGGTATAACTGAGGTGAACTCAACAATGGTTCCAGGGCAAAGTCGTAAAGCATACCTAACAAGGTACAGCCCTGCCCGATACCCCTAAACGGGATGGGAGACAGAATCTGGCCTTGATGCTTTATCAAAATAGCAGTCCCGGTAGAGCCTCCGGATATCTCGAGCCATCTGGGTGGCCCAGATAACTCGAGAGCAATCAGAAGGAGCTCGAAAACCTTCTCTTGGTCTAAGGAGATCATGGCCACGGCATCCCCATGCGCTTGTGATAAGCAATCAAGTGCCTAACTACCGCAATATTGTCAAAAATATTGCGACCAGGAATGCAATATGACTGGAACGGGTGTATATCAGAAGCAATAAATGAGCCGAGTATTGCCCCTGGTGCCTTACAGACGATTTTATATTCTAGGCCAGTAACCCAATTCTGCAGTTACCTATCCTCTGTAAGTCCCCGTTTTCAAAATCTGGCGCAAAACACATCGCTCCAACTGGAGGGCAGATCCATCTGGCCCTCAACCGCTAAATTAAAGACCTCCAATAAGTCAGAAATCAACAGATTCCTGAAGCATATGAAAAATTCTGGAAGCAGGCATCCTTACTGTACCGAAAATCACAAAATTCCCACATGATTCATCAGAGATGGAGATGATGATATAACGACGTTATCAGTGTTAGCATCACTGTCCAGGTTCGTGCTCGTATTGGAATCGACGAAACGACCTCCGCAGTTACTCTCTACTTCGCCATAACAAGGCTTTAGCCTGTCGAAGGGCACATTAGTTTCCTTGCCTTTAATCAACAGCGTGAAGAATTTGGTGCGACTCTTGATAACCGGATACGGACCTTCATACGAGCTTTGTAAAGAAGTTCGGACCGCATCGGTCCGATCGAAAGCACAGAGACAAAGATCTATATCCTTGAACTTGAAGAATGCCGGCCTAACATGATTGGATGCAGGAACAGGTTTGACATCCCGAAACAAATTCCGCAAAGACGAAACAAACTCGCTTTGAAACCGGAATTCAGAACAATCCTGCAGAAAGTCACAAGGGAGCCTAAGATTCCCACCGTAGACTAACTCAGCAGGGCTTGCAAGAAATTCTTCCCTGAAAACCGTCCTTAGCCCTAATAAAACAAATGGCAAAACTTTTAACTAAGAGCTAGTGTTGTAAGTCATAAATGCAGCCTTAACTGTGCGATGCCATCTCTCGATAAAGACGTTAGCTTGCGGGTGATAAGCCGTGGTACGGTTTCGCTTGAAACCTAAAAGCTCCAACAACTCCGCAAAAAGAGACAACTCAAATTATCTACCCTGACCGGTGACAATTACCTTCGGCACATCAAATCGAATTATCCACCCATGTCGGGCAGTAGTATTGCCTCAGGCCATCGTGTAAAGCGATCGATGAGAGCGAGGCAGTACCTAAATCCTTGAGACGGAGGAAGTGGACCGATAATGTCCAAGTGAATAGTCTCGAAACGACCGGAACCCTCTTGCTCTTCTGACAGGCTAAGCAAGCACGAGTCTAATTATTAACGTTCCTGATCATATAAGGTCAAAAACATCTGGCAGTTACCAACTTGTTGGTTGAGCGAATGCTCGGATGCGCCAGATTGTGAACAACAATGAGAGCTATATGGCCTTGGTCCATTCGAAGAAATCTTGCAATAAAGCTCTTGTCGATGCCGAAAATTTGAAGTTTTTCAAACATATAAGAAGATTTTTGAAGAAGATTCTGAAACTCTTGGTCTGAATCCTGCGCATCGGCAATGGCAGCGAAATCAATAGAGCATGGAAGATTAATTTCACTGACTCGTGATAGGGTGTCAGCTACCACGTTATCTTTACCAGAGACGTGTCTCATATCTGTGGTAAACTGCCTTATGAAATCCGAATGTCTTAGCTGTTGTGGAGAAGCCTTATCAGGGTTCTGCTTAAAAGCGAAAATCAACGGCTTGTAGTCAGTAAAAAGTGTGAAGATACGACCGTCAAGAAGGTATTTGTACTATTTAATACCGTGTGAAGTTGTGTGACCACGATTAGAATATGAGAGGGATACCACGCCTTTTCGCGCTTGAGCTCCAGTCACTGCGTTGCATTGTAAGTGGCCAGTGTTTTAGGGGCTAGTGCCTGATTCCGTATCAGAGTCCATTGAGTGATGTCCTTTATCGTGTAGGTTTGAGCGTGTCTGTCTTCGACTACTTCCCGTGGAAAGCGGCTTAAAGCGTCTGCATTGGTATTGTACTTTCCTGACGTGTACTCGATAGTGTAATCAAACTCGGGAAATTTATGGTGGAATTTCACCAGACCGTGAATTTTCAGCCTTGTAGATAAGATCGAAAATTTCGGATAGCCCATACTATGGCCAATAACTCTTTTTCAATTGTTTTTTAATATAATATTTAGCGTGGAGCCAAGAAAAATTTACCTATCTCTGCAATGAGCGTTCACACATTTCAGGGAAATGTGTTAAGATTAAGCCGCCCGACAAGCATGCAAGCCATGTAACTGTTAGTAAGATTAACAACTTGACAGAAAAAAAGAAGGAAAAAAGAAAATAGTAAAATTAATGTTATAACATAAATCATAAGGCCAGAAAAAGATGACGCCTCAGTACAGTTTTGGACACATTTAAATCTAAGTGCTCCGCGACACATGCGATTAATGCGAGCTATACACATGCGATTAATGAGCTCATGCATACCATAGTTAGTTCTCGAAAAATTAGTATTCAACAACCCTCAGGTTGCGGGTATTAGTCCTGAACGATACCCTACAACGGAGCCCCGAAGAGTCGATATTAGAATTCAGGAGCTGATGAACAAAAGCTATATCAGCAACCCTACACCGCTGTTCCAAGGAAACCATACCAAGAAGGTTAAGCCATTCGCGATACTGCGGAAGAATCATAGGGTCGTTCCAAGGGAGGTCCCTGAGCGCAAATCTAGTAAACCTACGCTGAACAGACTCAATACGACCGATGTGGGCAGCATGGGAAGGATTCCATACCTGGGATGCATGTTCGAGAAGCGGTCGGACGAACGAGTTATATAATACTAAGGAAACCTGATAATCAGAGAATTCTTTGGACTACCGTTTAATGAAACCCAGCATAGACTAACCCACAGAAGCAACATAATTAATATGGACGACAAAATAAAGCTTGGAGTCAGGCTTAACGCCGAGGTCAATAACCTATTATACACGAGGAATATTATTTGTAGAAAATGTCTAGTCATAGGTAACAGAGTCGCGCTTTGTAAAGAAAGACATGACCTCATATTTATTTACGTTAAGCTCCAAGTCATTGTGGCCGCACCAAGAATGGAAGGTATTCAAGTCCTCCTGAGTGACGCACAGTCTCTAAGATCATTGATGAAAAAAAAACTTCATGTCGTTAGCATAAATTAGTACCTTTGAATACCTCAGAAGGTGCACAATATCGTCAATTGAAAGGACAAAAATCAGAGGATCAAGGTAACTACCCTGAGGCACCCCAGATGTGGCCTCTGTGACCCTCAACCGAAAACCACGAATAAGAACCCTGATAGGATCTTTCAGATAGATACAAGTGAATCCATTCCAAGAACAAAGTAGGAAACCCTATTTATGCAACTGGAGCACAATGTCTGAATGCGATTTGTTGAAAGCTTTATTGAAATCTGTGTAAATTTAGTTTGCAGATTGTTACCAAAACGGATAATTGTATTAGAAGTAAATTCAAGTAGGTTCGTGGTAATAAACCTACCCGATACTCTCTCCGTCAGGACCCGCAGTGAAATCAAAGGCAAGTTTGTCAGTATGAGCAATAGCGATTCCGCCAGAGTTGTTGAGTAGTTGTGGAGTAGTTATGCTCAGAATTATGTAGAGCGAGATTGGCGTATGCAATGGGCTGGTCCTTTCCTACTTCGCCTCGGCAAAATATGGCTCCTAGAGCCTCATTGCTGGCATCCGTAGTTAAATTGAAAGGTTTAGAAAAATCTGGATAAATTAGAAGAGGAGGTGATACTAAAGAAAATTTAATCCCTTCGAATGCTTCCTGACACTTCTCGGTCCATGTGAACTTTATATCCTTTTGGAGTAAGCTTGTTATGCGACACACTATTTTGGAGAAATCAGGTATAAATTTACGATAATAATATACTCCTGGGGACTGGGAACGTTTGGACGCAGGCCGTTTTACTGAGATCTGGGAGTGCTTCTTCACTCGGGCACTTATGGCCTAGACCTCTTTTCTCAGAAACTGGCACTTCTCTGGTTGCAGTTTCAGGTTGTTATCTCGAAGTCTGTCGAAGACTTTTCGAAGTTTAGCATTGTGATCGGCTAGATTTTCTCCATAGATGACTATGTCATCTAGGTAGACAAAGCACTTGTAGGCCAGTCAAAACGAAGTTCATTAAAGCTGAAATTAGACAAGTGACTAAGAACCATGGGTGTCGAATATTCCCCAGTTACAAAAAAATCATGCTCCAAAAAAGTGCCATCCTGATAATTTTCAATTACCAAAACATCCGCAATGGTCCCCCTCCAAAATTTGCTGGATAGGATTTTGGAAACACAACTTTCAAAGGAACTTAACAAATTCAAAAACCGAGAATTGAAGTTGACGACGAAATGGGGATTTGATGGGGCTTCGGGCCAGAATGAATTCGCTCAAAAAATTTCCAGCGGAAATGGCAATAATTTAAGTGACTCAAATCTGTTCATGATGTCGATTGTTCCTCTTCATCTCACAAGTAATAATGACGAAAATGGTTCGCTATCGGTCAATACTCGACTTTCGTCAACTAGGCACTGCCCTTAAGATTTTCTTATGAAAAGGATACCCTTGATTTAGCGCGAGCAGAAAAAAAACGGGTTGAAGATGAACAACTGCGCAAGATTTTACTACATGGTGTTGATATTGTGCAGAATTCAATTCTTCCAGTTGGAATATTGTCTGAAGAGGCCCAAGAAAGAATAAGGATTACAAAAGTTACAGGATCAATAACTCTCGGAAAACCTCCCGTACAAGTACGAATGAAGACATTTGCCATAAATTAATGGAGACATCGAACCCTTCCATAACGCATATGAAACCCGAGCCCAAGGAAAAACACCTCCCACTGAGTGCAAAGCTAAGGAACTGTTGTTTTAAGTATTCTTGACTTTTAAACCATAAATATCTTGATAGTGTAAATATTCTATGAATTTATCTTCTCATCAAACGTAATGTGAATATTCTCTCATCTTTTAAATTATCTATTCAATAAAATATTATCTTGATACCGGTTTATTGATCATTTTTTACCCATCTTTGTGTCTTAAATTGTATACATCATCGGGGATTTTGGACAACCGATTCTCGTAAGCGCGGAAATGAATGAAAGATGAAGCCCAAATTCCAATTAATGACTTTGTGCATGTGACTTTTTTTTTAAAAATCGTTACATAATGTTGATGCTTTTCCACCATATAAATGTTTCTACGTTAGATGTCCACTATCGTAAAAAACAACAAAACGAAGGACTTAAAAAATAAAAACGATTCAACTGCCAACAGGACAAAAGAGTAACTCCGAACACGGGACTTCTCTAACGCACGCCTACTTGCTAGCTGAAAGAGTCGTCTCTCTTCTTGTGATTACCTCCGGCTCCTGGTCATTGACTTCAACGGCTTCAGCACAACAAATTCCTGCGTTTCGGGACGAGATGTGTTCGGCGAGAATCCGCCTGTCGGGCTGTTGAGATATATCCGCCTATTGGGATTTTCAGACTCCGTCAGGCTCAGCTTTCCGGCGTTCGGAGTCACCAATTGTAGGTATAACTGACGTTAGGGCAGACCTTCTTAATACTGCCCGCAATTCTTCACCAACACCGTCTGAAGGATGCTTGTTTTGCCTCATTTCGGAGGAGTGTTTCTCAAGGAAAATCAATTTTGCTTGGCTTTAACCGATTTTTATTTTTCTAAGATATACGTAAAAGGGATACACACAAAACTATAGCGATTTAAATTTCTAAGTACTTGGACAGATAACAACGAGTTTTTAGACGTTCGTTCTAGTTAAACACAGCACAGCTTAGGCGAAAGTAAATTAGGGAAAGGCAAATTTTAACCTGTTGCAAGTGAGCCACAATTTTTAGCATGAAATTATTGTTGTGCAACATCCTAGTGGGTTCGCAAGTACACTTCTTGACCAGGACTTAGACTAAGTTAAGTTGACCATAGACGTTCTTTCTCAACACATTTAGTAAAATTTTGCACACAGGCAGGAGCTATGATATATGAAATACAGAATGCAATAAATATAAAATCATAATTAGTCTTGAGCTGGCAATACGCTTCTACCACTTTAATAATGGTTATTCTTCCGATTAGGTTCTCCAGCGCTAGATAAATGATTAAACGAAAATAACGTACACCCTTATCAAAAAAAAAGAATTATAACAAGTAAATTTAAGAAAATTAAATTAAATAATAATAAATATACAGACCTGATATAAAATCCAAGTGGCTTATCACTCCCATGTTTTAATAAACGTACTCGGCGACATGTTTCAGGAACGATGTCAACATCGATAATAGCAGAGACTTGCCTAAAATCATGCGGATTGGATATGGTTGGAGCTTTCGATTTAATAGGAGTTTGTCCCAAGATACTACTAATAATAGTCCTGGTCTTTATTGTCCCGTATCCAGAACATTCTTCTAAGTAATCGCCTTGAAAACAAAATATAACTCTTGAAAAACTTTAAACGTTTTTATTACGTTTTTACCTTGACGCTGAATAATAACTCGTAAGAGAGGTTTTGCTGTTTTTAAAGCTCTTCCAAAGTTGTCGTCATTATTAATCGGTAGCAAGTCATTATCTCTGGGATCAATATACAAAATTGAAAATTGTATATTGCTTAAATGGTGTAATTGTTTAATAGTTGATGCAAAATTCTCAAAACTAATTGAATCATTTCTCCTTAAAGCCCATCGACGAAACTCGGCATCAAACTAAAACATATTATTTGGATTAATATAACTGGGTAATTGGGTTGCATCACATGGCAAATAACTTTTCTTTCATCTAATAACTAAGCGCTTATAAAAAAAATCTTTGGAACAGACATTTAGGGATCCTTTTGGGTAAAACTTCCTTCTTAAAAGTTTGGTAATTGTTATTTACCACTCTCCTTAAAATATTCTCCACAATATAAAGAACAAAATTCTAACTCCTTACAAAACAATTAAATTAAAATATAGTAAAACAGAATAAAACATTTGTTAAAAAATGTTTAAATTAAAATTTCTGCAACTCCAACTGAACTTTGTGAGCTATTCGGTGAATGCAAAAGAAAACATTTTCTCCTTCGGTTATTTATTCGTAACCCGCCGTTTCGATTGATTCCTCAAATCGCTTTTTTCAAGGGCAATCTATATATACCATTTTCAGGTTAAAGCATAGTATTCATCTCCAAGTCGTGGAATTTTTCACGCATATTTCCCTATATTTTCTGTCAGAAATTCACTCGCGTGAATTGAAGTCGTGAAATTCCACGATTCTTTTCACCGAAGTGGTACTCATCTCGACGCGTGAAAAGTTAATACTGAGTACATCAAACAGATGGCTCTTTTTAAAAATGTCATTCATTTCTCGTGAAAAGAACTTACTTGCATGTTCTTTTCACGCGAAAAATTTGACAGAGGTTGTTTTGCGAGAATTATGGACAGAAAGGAAGACTTTGTGGAGTTTTTTGAAGTAGTAGAAGATGAAGGCAATGTGGATGAAGTTCACGAAGTTTCATTTCCGAGCTTGAAGAGAAAGTTAAATAAAGAGTGTAAATTAAGTGCAGCACATACAATAAAAAACTGGCCGGCCAAGGCAAGAGCAATTAAATTTTCATTGTCAAATTTTTAATTCAATGAAAACCAACAAAAATCAAAAACCTTTTACTATAAATCAAAAGAGCATGTGAAAACGCCAACTTTTTCCGAATAGGTTAAAATCTTTTCCGTATAGAATGCAACCTTGTCCGGATAGATTGTATCCATGTCCGAATAGATTGCAACACATCCGAAATGATTGCAACAATGCTCAAGCTGATTGCAACCATTTCCGAATAGATCGCAACCTTTCCCGGATAGCATTCAATCTGGCCCAAATGATTCAAATTTTATTATCTCAGTAAGTTTTGCTTGGCAATAAATTAAACTGAAAATTGAAAAATATGAGAAAGCTTTTCAAGAATGTACTTCTGAAACAGGATTTTACCCGTTTTGATCGACTGAACTGGAATCATGGATTATTCACGGCTGCAATTAAAGTTAAAGTTAAGAAAATTTTATGTACATTATGTGCTCTATGTAGAAAGCACGATTTGCATCTCAAGTGATTTCGTCGCATTTCTATGATTCGCATTATTAAATTGTGATTTTGGTTATTTATCTATTGATATGTTTACATAAACACTGATTTTTTTTATTAGTGTATTATTATTAAGAATATTCGAGGGATCCCGAACCAGACCTCGTCATATGGGTCCCTTTTCGTCCCTCTGCCAAGAGCCGTCTCAGCCAGTTCCTGCCGGGAGATTTCTTGGCAGATCCCTGACCTTGACGCCCCTTGTCATATTAAGCATTTGCTTATAGGTTAGCTGCTCCACGCCAACCATAGGGCTGCCGGTAACAGCCAACCTCCTGCTCGCTAAGGCCGGACATTCGCACAGAATGTGCTCCGCCGTCTTGGTATCCTCTAAACACAGGTTGCACGTATCATCCTCCAGGATCCCCATCCTTTTGAGATGATGTCCGAAACAACCGTGTCCTGTAGTCAATGAAACTAACCAACGGAGAGTTCCTCGCTCCATGCTTAGAACTCTCCTTTTGGTCGTTCCGCACGACAGCCTAATCGTCTTCTTAGCCTGTCTGCAAGTTGTCATACTATCCCATCGATTTTGATGTTCCTTTATGACCCAATTCTCGATTAGGGCTTTCACCATTCCCCCACCAACGGCAGAGAAAGGTTCCGGCCCTAGGAACTCCATAGCCGAACCCTGCTTTGCTAGGGC
>QYTT01077068.1:0-13572 GCA_006980735.1 Dasypogon diadema | reverse complement strand
GACAGAGAGATATCAAGTGCATGGAAATGTAGATCATTTGCTTGAGAGGGGGAAATGCCGATCAACCACCAAAAATGAAGACACTGCGATAGTAAAGATTTTTGAGAAAAATACCGAGTCAACTTGGAAGGACGCTCAAGAAAAGTTGTGGAATAAGTTGTATCTGTCAGTACAATAAGTAGAAGAGTGAAAGAAAGTGGAATAAAATAAAGGCCCACTATCACAAAACCCCTTGTTACCGATAAACAGTGCAAGAAACGTTTAGAATGGACTAAGAAAAATGTTGATCGTGATTGGCAGATTGTTATCTTCACTGACGAGTCCAGTTTTTGGTTAAGGAAAAACACTAGACGTGCCTGGTCGAAAACGGGGGAAGTAGTTCTTCAAAGGAGTGTAAAGCACCCATTAAAAGTTCATGTTTATGGATGCTTCTCAGCAAAGGGAATGCAACGAAAATGGTTGAATTGTATAAAAATGGTTTGTTAGAGTCTGTAGAAATGCTGTACGGACGAAACAACACTAACTGGATTCTTCAGGAGGACAACGACTCGAAAATAGAAGTACGCTTTGTACGAATTGGAAAACACAAAATGGTATCCGTACAATAGACTGGTCTTCCCAATCGCCAGATGCGAATTCCGTAGAAAACGGGTAGGCTTTAATGAAGCAGAAGATAAGAAAAAAAGAAATAAAAGGATTTATAATAGGATTTATAAGCTTCAAACTGCATCTACAGAGAATAAGGAGAAGTTTACTTGTGGAGTATGCCCAAAAGCTGGTTGAAAGTTGTAAACGAAGATGTCACTTAACTATTAATACTAACGGCGATTGGATACCGTATTAACCTTTTGCACTCGAGGCCTTTTTCGCTTGCGCGAACCAGCAATTCGAGACGATTTCGGCCAAATTAGGGCAACATTTTACAGGTACTTTAAAAACATTTATAAACAAACAAGCGTATACAAGTAATAAAATTTCACTAGTTTATTCATTTATATGTCGAAAACAACAAACTTTGATAAGTATTACACTCTGTAATTAGTTTTGGTGTGATATTTAGTGAAACAATAGCCAAGATGCATCCTAGGCTTGTCTGGACACGTATCACAGTAATATGAAGTTTCCCGCCTTCCTCCAGGCATGCTACGGTCAGAACAAACTTTGCAGTCCCTTTTTAGAATAAAGCATTATTCTATCTAAAAAGCATTATTTATTCATATTTATTTTTTTTTAAATCGGCCGGGCGTCGTATTGGCGCCGCTCGAGTTGACACTTCAAATTGGCCGGGCCCGTATCGGCGCCGCTCGAGTGCAAAGGGTTAAATGTTATTGCGAAAACATATTTTGTATACTCTTTCAATAAATCCAATAAGTGAACACAAAAATTACTTACGATCAACCATGACCCAAGATAGATTGACAAACTTGGTTGTAATAAGTATCGAATCGAAAGTAGTTTTCAAAACAGATGAGATCATTAAAAAGTTTGCCAATTTAAAAGCCTGAAAAATTCAATTTGATGTTTGAAAATGTACCTGATTTTATTGTAGAGTAAGTACAATATTATTAAAAAAATGGAGCCTGATTTTCGCACCCCCGCGCCCAATATGGTTAAGACGGCCCTGCCAAAAGGGGGAGGGTGCGGGGTAGGGAAACTTGTAATGATGGCAACACGGCCAGAAGATTTTTTGCCAATCCTTCACTATCTGCGGAAATAGCGGACGTGAACGAACCCATCATAGATAGACTTGGGGTGATCTAAAAGCATTATCGTCTGGTTTCGAAATAAACGCCCAAGCCTTTGAGCAATAGGCGTTGCAAACAACCCGAGAAATTGTTAATGAATACCATGGTATCCTACTTCAGCTTCTACCCACAAATCGTACACCATGCAATACTACTTATAGGACAGCTGACAGAAAAAGCAGCGAAGGCGAAAAATAAACATGTCAGAACATTGAGGGAAAGAAACACTCGCAAAATGTCCAGGCTAGCAACAAACCATCCTATCTACCTATCATGCACACAGCACAGCTTAGGTGGAGAAAAATTAGGGAAGAAGAGATTGAGAAATTAACCCGACAAATGTTGTAAGCGAGCCACAATTTTTGATAGGAAATTACTATATAACATCTCAGTGGCTTCGCAAGTACAATTCTCGTCAGTGGAATTGCCTGAACCACTGGTACCGAGATATACCACCGCACCCTGTACAGGATTTGACCCACGACACCAGGGGAGAAAATCTGTAGACTTGCGCCTTAGCCCGCTCAGTCACCGGTGTGGGTTTACTAATATCAATTTCTTCTGCACTTTACCAATTTTGGCAGTGAAAACTGAGCTTTTGCAGCACCTTATGAAATCTGGGTAGTTTTACTAGTAAAAAAATAGATAAAAAAAGTACCCGGATATCACCACAGTTTTTTTTCTGTAAGTTGATACCACACGAAATTTGAGCGCGATTTGTCACTCAGTGTGTTGACAGCAACAGTTTTTGTTACTCAAACTTTTGAGTGCTCTGCGATTTTTACAATGGAAAAAGTAGTTTAACAAAATGTTTGACTCGAATTTTGTGCTTGAAACGAAATTTAATGTGCCGAATTACTGAAAAATTTGCAAAAGATGAACGGTGAATGGTGCATGTCAAAAACATGTGTATGAATAGTATAAAAGATTCAAAGAGGGTCGAAAAAAGATAGTTTATTTGCTTCGTTCTGGTCGACCTGCAACTTTTACGAACGACGAAAACATCGACAAAATCAATAAGCTGGTTCTGGAAAAACGTCGTATGAGTCTTAGAGAGTTGGCTCAAGAGGTGTACATATCTTTTAACTCCATTTATAACATTATGACTGATATTTTCGACATGAAACGCGTCGCCACACAACTGGTTCCGAATGAGCTCAATCTTGTCCAAAAAGAGCATCGAAAGAAGGCCGTTGAAGACATGATTTCCTGAACTTCTACAGACCCCACAAACATTCCTTTTACCACTTTATTTAGTTCATTTGAGAATTCAATTTATATAATATTCAGTGGCTATATTGTTGACATAGATTACGTTGTCTACACGAAATATTGCGACGAAGACTACATCATTTTTTACGTGTCAACAA
Organism: Dasypogon diadema; assembly: GCA_006980735.1. Classification (NCBI taxonomy): domain Eukaryota; kingdom Metazoa; phylum Arthropoda; class Insecta; order Diptera; family Asilidae; genus Dasypogon; species Dasypogon diadema. The sequence continues at coordinate 10,457 of QYTT01077068.1, read as the reverse complement.
TAATGTAATTTACATTGTCCGTCACTATCTATAAGCCTTGAAGAAATAATAAATATCTTCGAACTGAACTTGTTCTTCTATGGTGAACCTTACTGGTTCTGCGCATTCTTTTAACTCCAATCACAAAATTTAACATATAATTGTTGAATATTTACGCAACTAATAATTTCCTTCAATTTTCTACTCTTGAAAAGTAGATCAATAGCATTTAGAGCAAAACTATATGAAAAAGCTTATACTACCATATTACTTCTCAGGTAGCCAAGAATCCGCGTCCAAAGAAAAGCCAGGGGCTAAACGAAATCGAAAGTTGCCATGTAGTTAGAAATGTGCGTTAACTCGACGACCAGTAATTCTAGCAGAACGTTTATTTTGGTTAATAACACCACAAGTACAACAGTCAAGTGGAAATTCTGGCATTCATAGTCCACAGCATATAGAATTATGTAGGAAATCCATGAGGCGAAGCAATCATTATAAAGATATCAAACCGTTCATTTTGTGCGGGTAATATGCACGTGCACAAAACTGTCTAACCTATCTACCTAGCAACCTACCAACCTCACGGAAGTCTTAAACTTTTCATTAGGAGGCGCATTCAACCGCGTAACCTTCAAGTGTCATTATCGCCATTCAGGCACTTCATTTGGCTGTCATGTAATCATTTTGCGCACCGTGGAACTCCACACGGTTTTCAGATACACGAAATAAGCTAAGTCACTCTGGCATTCTGTTCTATCTCGATTATTTCTTAGTGGGACCGACTGACTGGAGCTGCCAAAGATGATGGCAAGAAAAATGAGTATTGGGGCGCGGTGTGTGGTTCCAGCTAATCACTTGGAGCCGCCGGTGTGCATGTATCTCTCTGTTCTCGCATTCTGTTCAAAAAACAATTTTGACACCGGTCGCCCTTGAACTGTAACACGTTGGCGTCACTTCAGGCTGATCGTCATTACGCTTTGCTTATGATATTCCTCCAGGAAAGGAATCACATCAAGTCACCTGTCAAAATTTGTTATTGTCATTGGTTCCATTGAACAAAAAACAAAAAGGTGACTAAAGTGGGCGAATATGCGGTTGGTCACAATAGAGCTTCACAGGTGATCATTAGATTAACGGTAACACCTGTAAGGGTACAATAATACGACACCGTACGGACAGTATCCCATACGACCACCTGGGAGAAACTCTGATCTTTGCGCCATGTGGGTCAGTCCCAATTTAAGCATGTATAAAATTACATAACAAACTCGGGGTTGATTCACGAGAAGCGAGGATTGTGTCATCTCGATCAGGGATCGAAGATGACATAGAACTTTCTCAAGGATCTAAAATTTACTTAATCATTGGCATCCAATTACACACGAATCAGTGCGTATCCTGTGGGCGAAACTCAGAGCAGATCGGTTTTGTTTACGGCTTCGGTTAGTTCGAGGATCGTATTACTTTGTATCGCATTGAGAAGGAAATGATCGGTCTTACTGACGATTCCCAAGAATTAGGGAACTGATTTAATGAGGGACTTAGAAACTATGCACAGAAAATTACGAGCTTATAAATTTTACTAAATTTCTGGATCTTTGCCCCGACATCATCTTCCGATCGTATCCCTAAACTCTAAGACAAAACCCATTTTCTTCTATCCCGTGACCAACAAACGTACCTTCGTCGCTTTAAAGCTAGAAATTAAATTGCTGTCAAGGTTAAGTGCAAGAGATGAAACAACAATAAAAATCACGAAGGTGTTTTCACCACCTGTAATTTATAGCGATTTACGTTTGATAGTATCATCGCTCCAGCCAGAAGGTACGTACATTAAGCTCGGCAGTCGTTACGAAGAAGTCGAAGTAATAATTTATAGCCACTATGATGAAGTCATTGTGTCTTGGAAATCTCTTTGAAGAATCATCACTGACGGATCAATAGAGGCTAAGAATCGAAGTGAAAACCCATCAATATCCGAACTCAACGATACCAGTCGCACCAAGCCAAGTTCAATTTCGGGGTCCGTACAAAATACAAAATGCAGACAGTCAGATAAGGTGGTTTTATCTGAAATCTTTAAATGTCGTCACTTGCCCTCTTCATGGAACAACTGAACAAGAAACGATCATTCATCACATAAATTTTCTCGGGTCGATTTGTAGATTGTACAGTGTACTTGGACTGTTTTAAATCTCAGGCGGGGGTTATCATTCTTTTCTGACATTTTTTGGGCGGGATACACAATTTGAGTTTTGGTTATATCACGTAAAGTGTGACCCCTAGCGAGGCCAGGCAGTAAAACTATTCCCAAGAAGACTAAATTTCCGGCAAATTGTGGCGATAAACTAGTCCGGCTTAAATGTTTCTAAAATCTGCGCATTTCAGTATCTTTTCAACCGGAAAATTTTGTTCAGCTTTTAATCATTAAGATTCATATCTCTTAAAAATTATTTATATCGAATTTAACGTCGTTTCTATTAAAAGACACGACTGACGACCGGATCAGTGGAATTCAAATTGTTCATAAAAAAAAACCCACGCCACGAAATTTCTATCAATATACTGAAGGAAGTTCTAAAAGAAACTGACGTTGGGAGACCGCCTCCGCCCTTCATCTTATCCATGTGATATCCGGTTGATTACAGATATGAATCAGTAGCTACTCAGGATATCAAAAGATCTTCTAACAACCGGAATTGAAATTCTATGACATCTGGATTGAAGGTAATAACGTCATCTGGACCAAAAATTATTGTGGGAAAACTTTTTATCTTCAGAATTAAAGAAAAATCTTATGAATTTCAATGGAAAAGAATCTGTCAACAGGTGTCACAATATAATTTTCATTTTCAGTTCATTCTGACTGAAGGTAGTGTTTTACATTTGGTTGACAAGAGACTTTGTGACAGTGAAAATATTCTGTCCAAAATTACATCTTTTATGTGTCGATTAAAGCGTCCATTTGGGTGTTAATCGGTGTCAAAACACAAAACACTTTTTAAGAGGGTTCATAAAGGTTGCACTTGTAGGAAAATATTTGGTACAAGCTCCAGAAGGGAGAGTTTGGTGTTTGTATTTATGTAAATTTTATAATTGCTCTGATACACAGCATTCTAATTAATGACATGTAGTAAATAGGGTGGAAATTTGATGCGATGAAAGAAATAACAGTTGTGTAAAATATGTAACTTTATTCCTCATAGCTAGGTATAAAGGTGTTAGGCCAAATAATAACTCTTGGTTTACTGGAGACTATAAGAAAGCCAAGTTGGCGGTTTCACGAGCTTACAAAAGACGTAAAATGCAATGTAAAGTGAATTGAGGTAAATGTGTAAAAGGGGTAAATGTATTATAGACGCCTCAATTGACAAACAAATAACCAGAAATGTCAAGTAACACTGTTTTCTGACTGTTAGTTTCTCTGCTCATTTTATTTTGTTTTAGGGATGATTTTGTAATTCACGAGCCGATTCGAACAGGTTGTGTCTCTGGTGTTTGAGTTGAAAAGTGCGTCTTTACAAAAGTTTTTTTTTCGATTATACGTATTTTCCTTGTGCTTCTTACAGTTTTTATTTAAATGCCCTATTACACATGTACCCCTATGAGTTGCATCATTAGGGGAAATGTGTGATACACACTGCGGGGTAATTGTATTATATGTCACACACTTACCCCGTTTGTCGCAGTTTTACAAAAAAAGCTCCTTATTTTTTTTTTATTTTTCTAGTACAATAGTTAGAAGGATACAATGGTCAAAAGCACAACTTACTGCCATCCCCATTCAAGATGGCAAACAATTGGCTTTTTTTTTGCTAACTACAATGGAAAAATGGGAATGGGGTGTGAGCAGAAAGGAACTCCTCGACGTTGTTTCGAAATATGTCATCGCTAAAAAGATAAAAAATACCTTCAAGGATAATGGGCCAGGAGAATGCTTATTTTTATCCTTTTTGAAATGGCACAAATTATCTTTAAAGAATACCTCAAAGCCAGGAGTTTGCTCGAAAAGAAGTTCAGTCCCCTTTTTGATTTTGAATATTTCAAGCTGTTGCAAAAAAACATTAAAAATATTATTTCTTAAATATTTAATTTGGATGAAACGAGCTTTTGCTCAGACCCCTCGGAAACAAAAATAAATGGAAGAAAGAAATAAACCATCAACAAGGACTGCCGCAGGATGTGGACGCGACAATATGACAGTTTTATTTGCTGCGAGTGCGTCAGGTGGTAAGTTGCGTCCTGTTGTTATTTATAAAGGTAAATTCTTTGAAAATGTTTGGTTAAGTTTCCTTATTTTACTCACTTTATGAAATTTCCTAGCAAAATATCTTTGGGATAAATAGATCGCCGGCAAGGGCAAGGTATTCCCCGGAACAGCATACTCCCTTTCCACCAGAGGGTGGATGGAGTCCCCTCTTGTTCTCAATTCTTTCAAAAATAACTTCATAAAAAATACTAGTCCTAAAAGATCAGTAATATTTGTCTATGATGGCCATGCATCATACTGCGATGAGAAACTCATCCAATAGGCAATAAAGAAATATATCACCATCCTAAAATTTCCACCACACTCTAGCCACATATTGCAACCCTTGAATTTAAGTGAGTTCGGACCCACGAAAATCAAATGGGATACGCCATTTATTTCATGGCAAATATAAAATATCGAAAAAAATATTTCCGAAAAAAAAAAACAATTTTCCGAAATTGTAGGAAACATTTGGATAGACCTTGACCCTCAAGTCATAATCAACGGCTTTAAAAAAAGGAGGAATTCATCCCTTCGATTGTTTTCAAATCAACTCAAAAACATGATTAAAACTTCCCTTCCTGCTTTACAGAACTTATCTTTACCAGGTTCATCTATTGTAACCGGAAGTGAGTCAGAAATTGAGCCGTAACAACAAAGATTTTTTCGACCAGTCACTTACTTCTATTTTTTTTTTTTGTATACATATTTGTTGTACAGTGTTTACCGAACACTCCTAGAAATTATTTCGAGACACTGTTGCTCGAAACAGTGAAACAGAGCCCTCTGGCACAATCAAAGCAGAAAAAGAAAATAGTAGCAAAAGTCGCCGAAAAAAATTTAAAAAGAAATTAAGAGAAAAATTTACCTATCTACGCATAAGCGTTCGCATATTTCACTAGAAATGTGTTAAAATTAGGCTCCCCGACAAGCATGCAAAATATATAACTATTAATAGAACCGTACTAATTAGAGGACACTAAAATTAATCCAATCCTCGCCTGTTATCCCTAAAGGACACCCTATCACGGAGTTCTGAACAATCGATGTTAGCATTCAAGAGCTGGTGGATAAAAACTATATCGGCGACTTTCCGTCACTTTTCCAAAGAAGACAAACCAATAAGATTAAGCCATTCGTGATAAGGTGGAAGGATCATAGGGTCATTCCAAGGGACATCCTTAAGTGCAAATCTAACGAATTTACGTTGAACAGGCTCAATGTGGCCAATATGCACAGCATAGAAAGGATTCCAGACCTGGGACGCATGTTCAAGCAGTCGTCTGACGAACGAACTATATAGTGTTAAGGAAACCTGAAGATCAGAGAACTCCCTGGACTAACGCTTAATAAAACCAAGCATGGAATTACCTCTGAAAACAGCACAATTAATATGAGAAACAAAATCAAATTTTGAATCTAGTCTCACGCCAAGGTTATTAACAGAGTGTACGAACTAAGAGCATCGCGCTTGCTAAAGAATGACATGACACCACATTTATTTACGTTGCGGTCCAGGTTGTTGTGTCCACACCAAGAATAAAAGATATTTAGGACCTCCTGAAGAGAAGTGCAGTCACCAATTGATAAAGGAGAAAACCTTCATATCGTCAGCATAAATTTAAATACTGGAGTGCCTCAAAAGAAGCACGATGTTATCAATCGAAAGGATAAAAAAAGAGGGTCAAGGTGACTACCTTGCGGAACCACAGCTGTAACCTCTATGACTCTTGATATCAGATAGATACGAATAAATCCGTCTCACAAATAATGTTGAAATTCCAAGTTTCTGTAATTTAAGTAAGATAACTGATTGCGACATCAATAATTTCAAAATCCGGACGAGAGCAACATCTATACTAGAAAAGATTTGGATTTTTAAGATGTAATTGGGGAACAAACGTTAGAAGAACAATTTCTTTTTGATATGGAACAATATGAGGGGCGTCGAGAGTTACGCCACTCTTTTATAAGAGGTCATCTGGGAAGCTATAAAAGCCATGGCTAGGCTGAGCTGCTACAAAGGATGATCTTGATGTCTGAGCTGTGATGGCTAATAACCTCGCGGCTCCAAAGGCAAACCAGAGAGCGGAGCGCCTGTGAGGTGCCGATGAAAACCGCAATGCTTCAGTCTGAAGTATATCGCCAGTCTCAATGAGTTTGTCGCTGAAAAACTAATTCAGTTAACTCCAGAAGACAGGGTGTATTTGGATTTATTAAAACATAGTCGAAAACTTCCGCATAAATGATTTTCATATATTTCAAATAATTCAGGGTCGTTGGTAAATCAAGATTCTTGAAGCTATTGTTGCCTATTTAGAGTGTTAGACATGACTCTTAGGTTCCAGTTCCTTTTCAATACGTCCCTCAGGGAAAACTTTTAAAAGACTGACGAAAAAACAAAAGTACACAAAACCAGAAAATGGTCGCATACTACAATTCCCTGACGAAACCCAGTGCCAAAGTAGCTTTTGCCCAATACAAACCTGACAAATGTTTGAAGATGGTCGTAGCCTGAACGCGGCCGAGCGGCTGACGCCACAAACCCATCATTTCTCTGAAAATCACCGATTGGGTACACGTCCAATTTGAAGTAAAAAACAATTACAACATTTCGTTCGACAAGTTATGGAAGTCAACGGAGGAAAAGATCCTGTGATGAAATTTGCCGAAAAGGCTTCATCATTCATTTGGACAGAAGCCGATGATATTTCATTAATTAGTGTGAGCGATATTTAAAAAAATTTTACTAAAGCCAACAATGGGCAGACGAAGCAAAATAATATTTCAAAATTCATTTTTTGGATATAATATGAATTAGTTAATAGAAATATATTATTCCATTATTAATTATGTCTTTAGTAGTTTAATCTGTTTTGAATAAAAATATTTTTTATTTGTTTGAAAAAATTAACTGCTTTTTTCCAACATTGAAAACCTTGTTATCAGACCTCCCCCTTTGGGGGGAGGAATCTCCACGAAATATATATGAAAAGAAAGGTTATTGCTTGTAGTCTATACCTTTGCATCATACGTTCTCAAAATCTGATTCGGTTTTGAGATATGATCCGCTTACACATTTACCCGATTTTTACGGGGAAATGTGTGATAGTAACTAAAAATTAGTTTTTTCGTTCAGTACTTAAGATTCTTGATTTAATTTTTAATAACTGAGTCTAATTCTGTCAATATCCTGTGTGGTGTTACTAAAAGAAAAATAGAATGCATTTTCAAAAAAGATATAATCTGAAAAAGTGAAACTTTTCACTTTTTAACACACGTTTACCCCACTTCACCTAACACTTGAATACATCCCTCAGAAGGGTGGAGGGATGGACCACAATCTCTGTTATTATAAGGAAGTGCTTAGACTTTTTCCAGTATTATAAAAAATATCTTTCACTCATTTCGGAGGACTGGACCTATTTAGGTTTGTGAGAGCATCGACAACAGCAAGATTATCACCTCCTACTTTCTTTTTAAACTCTAGATTATAGCCCGTATCTAATTAAGAATTAGAAAAAAATTAAGTAAAATAAAAAAAAAACAGAAGTAAAGAAGATAGCATTAAAAAAACAAAGGAAAGTATCTGAATGTATGTACATTATGTTTTGACGAAGTAATCAAAGGACACCCCTTTAAATCCGCTATCGGATCGCAACACGCACACCTGAAAAGGTAAACTGTTCCCAATTTTAGACCGACGAAATAGCCACTAGTACTAAAATATGCATAATGACAAAGAATCACGTCTTGAGGATGAAAAAGTTATGCATTGGGACAGAATGCCAATAATTTCCCAAATACCATCACTACAAAATTGAATATCATAACTAGGGTAGATACTAAGCGAATGTTGCTAGGTTTAGGATTGTATATGAAGACGAAAGTAGGTAAAGTTAGGATGATTTAAGTTAGGAGTACTTAAGGGTAGAATAAAGAATTAGACAACCTGAATTAATGGAAGTACTGTGCGGCGACACGGGTTGACGCAATTCTTGCAGAGGTACCCTTAAAAAGTACAAAAGCATTTATATTTAGTGAAATCCCTTTAAGAATACTAATTGAGGAAATACTTACTTAGTCCAGTCGTCTTAAGACACTAAATTTGAGAAACCCCACTTAACCTATACACTGAAATGGAAACATTAACTTCCGCACCGAACTCAAATTGCCGCACAAATCTCGTTACATATTTGAAAGTCACGTAACCCGAAGCAGCACAAAATGACTATCCTAATACAAAAATAAAAGGAAATATGTTTTTTCGAAAATTTTCGAGGTAGATGTCAAAATTCGTAAATCTCAAAAAGTTACCTAAAAATGAATTTTCCCAAGAGAATGAAGATATTCCCCGAATTCCTCGATTATTAAGGAATAAAATTTAATGAAGATAATTTTTTTGAAAAGGGAACCAATTTAGCCCGTTTCGAGAAGTTTTCCAAAATAGGGGCCGAAACTCGCAATAATGGGACACTTGTAATAAAAGCTTCGGTAGGTGAAGCATGACTTCCACTTTTTAAAGGAGGTTAAGAGTGACAGCACCAGTAGAAATACGAAACGTAACAAAAAGAATTTGAAGGTGATAAGGAAAATTAGAAAAAAAAATGAAGGAGGAAAGCGCGGAGAAATTAATATCAAAGGAAAGGTCGTCAAGGTCAAAGGAAAAGGAGAAGTAAGAGAAAAGACAAAAGAAGGATTGGAACCCCTATCGGGGTTGGGAAGAAGCTGAAGGCGTCTGAACTAGGGAACCATCACGTCATTGCAGAAGGTCGAGTGCGACAGTAAAAGCTAAGTACTTTGTTAAATTTCTCCCTTTTTATCAGTTACCTATATTTTTTTCAATTATTTTGGTTTTGAAAAAAGCAATCTCAGTGGGACAAATTACCACTCAAAATTTATTCGGTCTTATCTTTGACCAGTCAGTGATATCCTGTTCTAATCATCATATAACCTGCAAGCACAATTCTCTCCTAAACCAATTGGTCAGGCTATATAAAGCTGGATGTCGTTAATATAGATGTATGTGTATACTAAAATCATCGATGAAGTAAGATAGCTCATTGATGTACATGGTGAATAGCAAATGGCCAAGTGCGGAACTTTGTGGAAGACCAGTCATAATAGCGCAAATTGAAGGGAAAGACCTTCTACTTTTGTTTTCTTAGATTTAGTATCACATCCAGCGCATTTTGTATTTTAGATGAACATTTAAATAGTACCACTGTTTGTAAAAACACTTCAAAATCTATCCAAAATGATATTTTAGATTTATATAGAAGAATTGGAAAGAATTCAAGCTAATTCGTCCGTAGATGTATCCTGTCGTTCCTAATTTATTATTATTTTATGTTTTGTTAGTTTATCGGTTAAGCGTTTTTAAAGTTTTATTGAGGTCAAAGATAAAATTGCTATTGGACTATCCTCCGTTCTTTTACCAGAGTTGTTCAAATTTGTTCTTAAGGACAAACTTATATCGCAAGCATATGATCGTGCAGCTGTTATGAGTGGTATAAGAGGAGGAGTACAAATGAAAGAGCACTTCCCTTTACTACATTATTATTTGGGTATATTATAAACTGTGCTCGCATCACAAAGCCTAATTCTGAAGAATAAAATGGTCGATTATAATAGATTCCCGTACTTTACAATAAAATTATTTAGCCCAGAGAAGTCTAGATCTTCACAGTTCACATACTTAATCCTCCTCCAGGTGTTGCAATGTATAAGAACCCACCATCACCGAGAAATAAGCTCTTTGATCATTGAGCGGGAATTTCTTTTCCGCGAATGGAAGAGGCTCAAGACAGATGCAAGTCACAAATTATACAAAATAGCTCGCAATAATGTTACTTCCGCAATCAGGAGAGCTAAACGCGACTAGCTTTGTATTAAGCTTCGCCATGGTCTTCCTCCAAAGACTGTGTAGAAACATTAAAAATGAGGGCATATATAAGGACCTTCAGCCGAGCTGTCCCCTTGACCCCAACAGGGTTAACGAATATTTCACATCCTTATCCACTGAGATCCCAGTTGCATACCCCCCACCTGCAGTATTTCACCGTGGGTCGGAGCCTTCATGCTCGAATGATTTCTCTTTCCGCTGTGTTACTGCTGATGAACTTCTCAGAGCGCTATATATTCAATCAAATCCGACTGTATCGGTATTGATAATATCAACCCAAGATTTTGCAAGTTACTGTTATCTTCTATTTTACCTAAT
>QYTT01077067.1:42552-54220 GCA_006980735.1 Dasypogon diadema | reverse complement strand
GAAGTTACCACAGCGCAAGTAAAATGGTTCTCTTTAGCTATCTTTCAATTTACGACAATTGTGGCAGTCATAGTCACCGTATTAAAAATGGAAGATTTTGAATTTCTTTTTGTCGAATTAGAATAAGATTCGCAACTGAATTCCAATTTTTTCATTCGCAGCCTTCCTTTATAGCAAACCAAAGATCTTCTGGAAAGACAAAATTTCACCCATATAAATTGCTTAGGAATATTTGAAAAAGCTCATACTTAATGTTCTATACTTTTGATCTTTTTTATTTGTCTTCTTTTTTGTGAAAATAAATTATATTCACTTTTACTTATTTGTTTAAAGATATTTATTTCGTTACTTAACAATCAACTTTTATAATCAATACTTTTGGCACAATTAAAATATTTTAGTAATTTTTTATTAACTATAGGAAACACCCTATGTTATGAGCTTTTCCAATAAGCTTTCAAAAGCTCGACCCTATGAGATAGATTTCTACATCTTTTCAGTGTGTACTTCAATTTCTGTAAAAGTTTTTAGGTGCTGTGGTAAAATTATTTAATAATTTTTCTGACTTTCCGTAGTCACAACATGGGTACTCATCTCCTGATTGACTGTTAGGATGCCTTGAATAAGTTATACCGATCGTTTTATCTGAATTTTCATTAGGAAATATGACCTTAGCTGCGTATGGGGATGCTGAAGCTGAAGATTGGATGCGTTGGAAAGCTACGCGGCAAAAATAAAATCACTGGCAACAAATTATAAATATTTTATGAAATTGTTAGTCACATACTAATATGTAATGCCCTGAAAGCTATTGTTTAGAAAATTAAGCGAAGGAAAGTACCGATCTATAATATAAGAAGGAACCGCAAACAAGGCAACATTTCACACATCCATGTGTACATACAGACAAGACTTTAAGCTTGAAACCTCCGACGCGAAGTTCATATTCGGTTGCCTCGTGTAGTTTTTTGCGCACCTGCCCAAACACCAGAAAAAATTTGTGCTTCGCTTTATAAGAGGAAAGCAGTCATCAAGTTTGAGTCGTTAGAAAACTACAAATTCAGTCGTAGACAACACGCAAAATGAAGGCTTTCATAATTCTACTATTCTGCATTTTCCATGTAAGTCTAAAACCAAAGGCACAACATCAACCAAGTTTATATCGTAGTAGATACCTTCCTTAATTCGTTAAGTCGGGTGGTCACTAAGATGTCTTTTCTATATTTCAGAGCATTAATGGAAGCGAAGAGGCGATAAACGAGAAGATTCAACAAGGTAAGCAGGAAATCAAGAGGTTACAGGAATCGTGGGTTACGGACATCCGAAAATTTAAATCAGTTGGAAAGGAGGCCGACAAGCAAATCACTGGGGAATTCGGTAACATTACCAACTTGATAACCAAACCTGATCAGAAGAAAGCCTTCGACGATTTCAACGAAGCCTATCATAAATATATAGCATCAGTAGAGAATTTCCTGGATGTAGCAGAACAAAATGGTCCATCGCTTTTAGACGAAAAATTTAAACCCAAAACAATAGCTGGCAATGCCTACAACTATGTATCTGTTGAAGTGTCCAAAATTAAAAACCAGACATCTGGCAACACTTGCAAAGAAGAAGTTTTTGAACAATTCACTACATCCGCCGTAGGCATTGTGGCGGAAATTACATCTTACGTCTTAAATGGAATTACTCGAATTCAATTGTTTCGTGGTGATGTTGATATTTTTATTTCGTTTGCTTCAGATATAGTGAAGGATATCGTTGCTCAAGTGAAATCATGTGCAGAAGAGGAAGATAATAGATGTTTTGTCAGATTGAAGGACGAAGCTATCGATCAAGTAGAAGCTATGAAGAATTCTAGTGCAAAATTCATTGAAGACATCGGAAGAGTAATTGCCTTGAATCTGGAAGATGTTAACTACTACATTATGCAAGTGCAAAAACAGTTTGACTATAAAGTCAGCGAAGCTAAAAGCAAAATAAATAATTGCTAATTTTTTTAGAGAGATTAGGAAACTTCTAGTTTTTATTAAAAATTAATAAAATAACTCTAGTAGAAATCTATTCGTGTTTAATTGACTTTTTTTTACACATTTTCAGAAACTATTCTATTTGTCGACGTCAGTATGGTAATCTCGCCTAGTCGGTCATGTCCTGGATACTCACTAAATTTTTAGAAAACCCCTCTTTTCTTTATCACCTTAGACACAATTTATCAAGTCTCCATCAATTGTCTTAACTCATTCCGCAGGAATCTATATTAGAATCTTTGCTTTTTAGTGCTTTGCAACTCAGTTCCTCAAAGCTTTGATCCCTCATGTCGGTAGGTCTTACTAAGAATTGATTTTCCCTAGTAAACAATGATCTTAATAAAACTTCTCAATCCTCTAAATTGGTAGTATATGATTTTATATCTTTTGATTCCCTCCTACGTGTTTTAATCAATTGAATTAAATTTTTTCTTCTTCGTGTGTTAAAAGTTTAGAACTTGACTCCTAATCTCTTCTTCCCTAATGTTTCCCCTGTATTATTTCTTGGTAACAGAATTTGATATTTTATGTAACGAAGATCTTAATATTGGATCTACTGATCCAACATCTAACTGAACAGTACTACTTAAATATTTTAGTTTACTTAAATATACAATTTCTATTAGATCACCTGAAAGAACATGAAAAGATACACACCGTCCAGATGATATCTAATACGACTTTGTTGCTATTCGCACATCGGAGTTAATTTTTACATACAAGGACCATGAGTCACTAAATTCCCAAATCCGACTGTACAACTCTTGACAACAGAGCTTTCTTTGCTCTAAATCTGTGGGTATGGGTTCGATTCCTGCAAGTACAATTAAGTGGCTAAATATAATAAAGCCGCCATAGAAAACAACTGTACTGGTTGTTATGCTATGTAGTTTTACATTAAGCGTAACCTGTAGAAGCTGTAACCTGTAAAAGGCTTTCAGATTATGTTGTCAAGACCATTTTCTTGGAATTTAACTGGGAAAACCCAATTATACATCGATATTGTAGTCTGGTAAAGGTTTCCCAATGAAAATCGCAAGATTTATATTCATTTACTTTCTGTAGTTTGTAGTTTTTTACTCACCTGGATAAATAGTAAATACGAGTATATCAAAATATTCTCGTTGTCAAGAACATACCAGCTACATAGTTGTATTCGGTTGCCTATAAAAGAAATCTTCGGACCGAAGATTGTCAGAAATTTCCAGTCAGTTTTAGAAACCAGTCAAGATGAAAGCTTTCGTAGTCATACTAATCTGCGTTATCCATGTAAGACCAGTAAATTCGTCAGGTGAAATTGGCACTAAATTTCTTTTTCTATGTTTCAGAGTACCATTGGAGGTGAAGTGAGTCTAGATGAGGCGATTCAAGAAGGTAAAATAGAAATAAGCGCGGTAGTGTTATCATGGTTTGAAAACATCCAAAAACTTAAACCTGCTGAAGAAGAGGCCCATAAGCAGATCACTGAGGAATTCGGTAATATCTCCGCAGCCTTGATAACTAAACCTGCTCATGAAAGAGCCTTCGCGAATTACAAGCAAGCTTATCACAAATTCGTTGCATCAGTAAGGAATACCATTGATTTAATAGGATCAAAAGGTCTATCGATATTAGAGAAAGGCTTCCGACCCGAAACCCTGCCTAGGAATGTTTACAAACACATATCCGATCAAATTTCCGGAGTAGGAGTACAGGCATCCGGCAACTCTTGCAAGGAAAATCTTTTTAATCAATTGAAAAATTCTTCTATAGAGAATGTAGAGGAATACACATCGTGCGTGTTTAAAGCTCTAAATGAAATTGAAACTGAAATGTTCCAGGGTGACGTTAGTTATTTGACAAAGTTCATCATTCCAACTTATGCTAAGGATACCATTGATCAATTAAAGTTGTGCGCCGAAGGAGAGGATGCCAATTGCTTTGATAGAATGACGAATAAAACTACTGTTCAAGCAAAAGCTGCGGAAGATTATAAGCAAAAATTCTTTGAGGAATTCATCGAGGCAATCACTAAGAGTCAGGATGGCTTTAACGCCTGCATCAAACCTGTGATAGAGCAGTTTGATCTTAAAGTCAGAGAAGCTGAGAAAGCAATTAAGAATTGCTAATTTTTTTTTTCAAAATACTTACCAAGTTTTAAATCTTTGTAATAAATACATGTATTTTAGCAAGAACTTTGTGTTAGTTGATATTTTCTAAAACTGTTCTACTTTGGTAGAAGTTACCACAGCACAAGTAGAATAGTTGTCTTTGTTCCATGATTCGAAGTTCTGTCCATTATCCATTTATCGTAAAAACATCAGAACAAGTTATTGAGATTAAGGATACCTCCAATCTAATATCTAAACTTATGAACTTGGATACTCTTTATGCAACCAATGTTGGATTTCACTTCCTGAAATTGGGCATCGATAAATGTTTATGACATCTATATGCCCAGAAATACAGTTCTGCCATCAAGTGGTTTGGTGAGGGGTTTGGGTGGGGAGCAATGCGAATAAAAAGAATTTCCTTGGTTTTTAAGAAAATGCAGTTGGATTGTTTTTCATATTTATTTATATTTAAGGACGACAGAACGGATGTAGGAATCTTCTCTGACGACCTAAATTTGTCCTACTACGTAAGCTTCTCGGTTTACTACGCAAATATGTACGTACTTTGGGCCTCACGTGCGAGGAGATAAATTATATGCACAAATGTTTGGTTTATCGTACTTCATCCTTTGCACTTTTTCTGTTCAAGGATGTGGCAAAATGATGACCGAGTTTAATGCCAAAGTTGTTGTTGATATGGTTGGTGTTCATTATCTTCTACAGTGTGATATATATATACTTTTCCATATCTACAGTGCCTTCTTTTAAGGTGTCCTTCACTTAATTAATACGCGGGTAACGTAAGATACTGGAAGATTCACGGACGAAGGATTCTCTTTTTCAATAGCTTTTAATTGAAGAACACTAGCATCGAACTGGTTCCAGGCGTGCTCCAAAAGGACTCTTTAAATGTTTCCTAGATTTTGCTTTCTACTCGAAGTTCATTAATATCCTTTCAATCTGCTGGTATGGCTCCAGCAGAGTACTCGTTTCAGTCACCTTTCCACAGACAAGCAGAATTTACAAAGGAGTCGATCATTGACTCCAAGAACCACCTTTACATTTACTTCAATATTTTATGCTTTAACCTTTTCATTACGTAATATGTGATATAATCTTTTAGCCATTTGTGCAAATAACGAATAAATTTGGTATTGTTAACGAGCCATGGGTGACACGATTGCAACCGGGTATATGTATAAAAGATAGCTGGAAGCCAAACGCTGTCAGAACATAAGATCGACAATCTTGCAAGGCACGCAAAATGAAGACGATCATCGTTTTATTATTCTGTATTTTCCAGGTAAAACTAAAGAAACTTTCGAATCGAGTGATAACTAAACTTATTTTCCTGATTTTCAGATTATCAGTGGAAAAGAAGTGGCCGTAGAAGAAAAGATTACTCAAGGTATTAATGAAATCGAAAGCCAACAGAACTTTTGGATTGCAGACATCGCAAAACTGACATCAACTATAGACGCTATTAATAAACAACTACCTGCAGAATTCAATACCGTCACGACCTTAATAACTGAATCTGATAACTTAAAAGCTTTTGCAGAATTTAAGACAGCCTACTACAGATATGTTGCAGAAATAATGAACTACCTAGATGTAGTGGAGCAAAATGGTCCAAAGCATATAGAGGATATCTATAAGCCGAAAGAGCTTGTAAGGAATTCTCATTTTTATGTATCAGTTATGGCCTCTGCATTGAAAATCCTAACATCGGAAAATCTGTGCAAGAAAAACATTTATGAACAACAATTCGTTCCTTTTGCTGTAGAAACAGTGGCAAACTCTACAGATTGCATCCTAAATGCAATATCAGCAATTCAAAAATTCCATAATGATATTGATTTTCTCATCGCAAATAATCCAACAATTACTAAAAACGCCATTGTTCAATTAAAAGGGTGTGCAGAAGAAAAGAGCACTACTTGCTTCAATAAATTCACCGAGGAAACACTCTATCACGTAAACAATATGGAGAAGTCGCGTGAAAATTTCGTTGAGGAAATCGATAAGGTAATCAATCTACAATCAGAAGTTTCTATCATTTGCCTTAGGCAAGTGAGAGATAACTTTAACAATAAAGTTAGAAATACTAAAACTGACATGAACAAGTGTTAAGTTTTTCAAAAAGTTGGAAACACATTAACCAAAGTTTTGTAAAATAATAAATAAAATAAAATAAGAAAAAAGTAAGCTGCCAACTATTCATAATTGGAAAATCCCTGTATTATTTCTTCAAAACTATACTATTCTCTGGTAAAAGGGATTGGGAAATGGGTTCATTTTTACCAGCATTGAGGAATCCATTTGCAAAAATTGTTTGTTATGTTATAAGTCAAGTCATTAAGGAAATGATTCCATAATCTATGGCCAGTTGATTCTGAAAAATTTCCAGGACTATTTGCTGTGCATGGAGTAACTCAAGGAACAATTATAGGGCCGACGGTTTGCATCATTCCTACTGATCAGTAATTTGCATAGGTTTTCAAATCTTCATTTGCAAATATTATTGTTGTTATTAACAACAACAACACAAACAACAATTAAAACAAGTTCGAAGTTAGATATTTTCTGTAATAGAATTTGTACATCTTTAAAATCCTGAAAATGCCATCAAATATTATTGCGTTGCTGCCAATCGACATAAAATTCTTTCTTTCGTGGCATAAAAGTGAAAACCACGTAATATAAGATGAAATAATATTCCAATATTGTTTGTATACCGTCGTTGTTGTGCTTCAATATCCAAATCCAGTTGTACAAATTTTGAGTCATGCTTAAGAGCTTTTCTATAACTCTAATTCTAATGGTATATGGTTCCAACCACTGAATACCTTGAATAGTCGATTTAGTTTCGTACAACCGTGAAAATGAAGATTTACATCTTTCTACTTGTCTGCACAGTTCAAGTAAGTCTTAAATAAATTTACTTCAAATGTTTTCGATGATACTTAGTGTCTTTATCTATGTTTTTAGTGCATCCACGGAAAAGAGAAAACCACAGAAGAAGGTATTAAGGACAAAATCAACACAATCACTGAAGCACTCCGATCTTGGAAGGTAAATTACACGGAAGCCATAATTTCATTGAAGTTCTACGGAAAAGAAGTCGTGAAGGAACTCGACCAATTAAATGACGAAATTCACGATCCAAATGAGCTGAAACTTTTAAAATCGCTTACAAGTGCCTATAAGGAAAAATATCTGGTCCAATTTGATTTTAACTTCAAACTATATTTAATGCTCTGCAGTACACTTTACGGAGTTTTGGGTAAAGCTAAAACTGAATATGAAAACATGACGGAATGTGGTGCGAAATCTAATACAGTGAATGATATTACAAATTGCTTTTTAGAAGCGAAAAGTCACTCCTATTGTCCGCTTATTCGTAATATGACTACCAAAATGACGCAGTTCACAAAAGATACTATTAATGATCTGAAGGAGTGTGCACAAACGAAAGGGTGCTTGGAACTTGCCAAACAGAATATATCAGAAGAAAATGAAAGTGTACTCAAACTTTTAACGACAGGTGGAAATGAAAAAATTGTAAAGTGTTTGGTGAATCACTACTACACCTTAATTACACAAGGATATATTTCAAAATCGAACGTAATACCTAGTAAATAAAATTCATTTATTTATTTTTGTATTTTAGGTTAAAGTAAGATAAATAAAGTTTGGTGTTTTTTTTATTTCGACCAATAAAAAATTTTTAAAGGTTTTTTCCAGTCCTTCTTCTCACTTTCTTTTTTCCATTTTCCGATAAGGGGAACATCTTCAAATACAGTTCTCAAAAAAAAAAAAAAATACTGTTGTCAGGTGTAATATCACAGGCAAAGCAGGTGTATAAAGTTAACATCACACATTTGTCCGAATTAAATGAAAAGCATTTCAAAAATTGTCGTTTTTTGTCATAAATTTATCGTGAAAAAAAAATTTTGTCGTTGTACACTTTATCATAAAATTTCGATGTGGTGCTAGGCACTAGATTAATAATTAATTTGCAGTTTTGCGGCAACTATAAATTGCTATATATCTACTCAAGTTGAAAGATGCGCACTCCTATAGTCTAAGCAAAGTTTCTACTAGAATAACTATATCCACATTGTCTATTTCCTTAATTATTATCAGTTCTAGTTCCTCAAATTTATTTCTTCAGTTTGGTTTAAAGATATTAAAGAATAGTTACTCTGATAGTAAAGTATCAAGTCAAGTATTTGGGATTAATTCTAGCGCCCAAGCTAAATTTGAGATCGAATATCGACAAATGTATACGGAAAGCCTTTGTGGTCAATTACGTTTGAAAGAACGCGATTGGACAGGGGGGAGGATTGCATTTTTTTTGTATAGCAGAGCGGCAGACTCGCTTTTTTAAGGCTTTGCCTAAGCTCACCCATGATACACACAGCACAGCTTAGACGGAAGGAAATTTTGAGTGAAGATTGAAAAATTTTAACCTGACAAATGTTGCAAGTAAGCCACAATATCTGGCATGGAATTTTTATTTGTGCAACATCCCAGTGGCTTCGCAAGTACAATTTTCGTCAGTAGAATGACCTCAAAAATTGATATCCAGATAAATCTCCGCGCGCCCCTTTCAGGAATCGAACTCACACCAAGAGAGGAGAAAAAGTCTGCAGATTTGCGCCACAGTTTGCTCGGCCACCGACATGGGCTGGATGTACAAGAGAGCAGTTAATTAATATTGTTATTTTGAGTTTCTAGGGTCTAAACTGTAGGGATGGTCCAAAATATGTAATTTATTTAAAAGCATTTCTCTTGTTCTCTCTAGAAATTATAAAAACATTTAAATAGAGGCTCACACATATTGAACAACATTATGTGACGCACTGCATTATATATTGTACGACAGCCGCCTACGTTTAGGCAATAATGTAAAAAGACTAAAAACATCTTGTACTGCTTTACATGAGGAAAAATAAATATTGAATCAATACTACTCAATTACTCCGAGTTGGATATTTTTGCAATAGAATTTATAAGATCTAATATATATTCTCTGATCTGAGAATACCATTATTAGGTTGTTGCTAAACGTAATAAAATTGTTTCGTGGTGAAATAGCGAAAACCACGTAATATATAACAGATCTATACTCTCCATACTATTTACATTTCGATTTCCACATCCAGTTGTACAAATTTTGAATCATACTTGAGAGCATTTTGTCATTATCGCCGATGTGGCTCTAATTTCAATAGAATCACTTAAAGCCGAAAAAAATTCTTGAATAGTCGATTTAGTTTCATACAATCGTGAAAATGAAAATTCGTATTTTTCTACTTATCTGCACAGTTCAAGTAAGTCCTAAATAAAAATAGTTTTGGGTATTATTTTATATTTTGCTCTACTATTTTAGTGCATCTACGGAAATGAAGATATTAAGGAGAAAATCAACACAATCACTAAAGTACTCCGCTTTTGGAAGGTCAATTACAAGGATGTCCTAGTTGCATTGGAGAACTACGAGCTTAGGACAATGGAAGAGTTTCGCAGGCTTAATAAAAGAATATTAGATCCAAATAAACTGGAAGTTGTAAAGTCAATTCAAAATGCCTATAAGGAGAAATATCTGGTCAAATTTAATTTTGACATTAAACTAAATTCAATTCTTTGTAACACACTTTATGGAGTTCTGAGAAAAGCTAAAACTGAGTATGAAGGCATGAAAGAATGTGATCAAAAGTGTATCATAGTGAACGATATTACAAGTTGTTTTTTAAAAGCAGAAACACAATCAAATTGTGTGCTGTCGCGTAATATAACTACCCGATTCTCCAAGCTGACAAAGACCGCTGTTTCTCATATAAAGAACTGTGTGCATCAGGAAGGATGCCTGGACGAGACAGAGAAGGTTCTATTAGAAACAAGTGAAAACATATATGAGTTTGTTAAGGCGAGTGGAAATGAGCATATTGTAGAATGCGTGGTGAATCACTACTATACCCTAATTACAGAGGGATATATTGCAGAATCCAATGTAATATTTAGCAAATAAAATTTATTATTTTTGTATTTCATATTTAAGTAGATGTAAATGAAATTAGTTTGGGATCGTTTTATTTCCTTTCCATTTTTCATATTCCGCATAAATTCCGATTGTCACTTCAATTTCCCCAATTGTTCTGACTGTATTTATACAGATTTCAGTAAAGCGTTTGTTAAATTGTCGCATTCGATAATTATGTTCAAGCTACATAAACTGCGGTTCGCGGCTTTTCTCTTGAACTGGGTTCGCTCGTATTTGTCCAAAAGATCCTATCAAGTGCTTTTCCGGGCTCTCGTTCGAGGGTCATAGAACCCACCTGTGGGGGTTGCCGCAGGGCAGTCACCTTAGCCCTCTTATTTTTTAGATATCTAAGGAGACTTTAACAGTCTTACAAGAGATTCAATCTGCGATGACGGGACAAATTTTCCGATCAAGGTCTATATAAATGATTGGATTGTGGCGATGTTGAACGACCGAAAGATCAACTCTAATTAAAAATGATTAAATAGTAAAGAATTATTTAACTTTTATTAAAAATATTTTCGTCAAGTTGGTTTCGTCGTTACACCACTTGGTCATATCCAGGAAAGTATTCAAGTACCATTCATGAACTGATAAATGTAGTTCTTCAGGAGCTCCATAAATCGACTACTCAATACTAAGAAGACGAAACTGATTTTATTTATTAGAAGAGGGTAATCGAAGACTTCAGACACCAAGGCAAATATCGGGAATTAATCCTGGATTCGCAACTAAAATGATGCATAAATAAAAAGGAGCGCACAAGTTATGCTATGCCTACAAAAAAGCTATTATAAAGAAGAGACGCGTACCCACATAATCCGTAAGTTGGATTTGCACTTCAATCGTTCCTCCACATCACTAATGGACATTTTGATTATTGGATACAGCCTATGCGAAACGCATGTGGAACGTATTTATGTCCACACCAATGATTTCTGTAGAAGCTGTATAAACAAGAAAGTATTCGACATATGTACAAATACCCCAATGCAGATTTTGCGAAGAGGACGTTGGAAAGCCTTCGTTCGCGTTGCCTAGCATATACCTACCAAAAGAAATTCTATCAATTTTTTTATTTGCTGGACTCAATACAAAGGCCTTATAATTTTTTCCGTGCAATAGTAAAGGTGAAATATTAGTGGATTTTCCAAGCAATTGCCTTGAAAACATTCAATCGGATCAATTCCAATGACCTCGCCTAAGTTGTTGTAAGTTATGGTAGCTGTACAAATATTTGCGCTGATCATCCATAAGCCACCTGACTTCATTTGATGTATGTCGCATTTCTATGAGTGCACGATAAAATATCAGCCGAGCTGTTAGAGATTATATAATAGCTGCTTTCATACCAACCCCCATCACAACGTTGGTTGAATTGGATTCGAGAGTGCGCAATGAAACTTACGATTGCTCTACTTGTTTGCGTGTCACTGCAAGTAAGCCAACCTTAATTGATAGAAGGCACAATATCCTAATTGTAAATTTTTCTC
>QYTT01077067.1:24248-42532 GCA_006980735.1 Dasypogon diadema | reverse complement strand
CCTCCACATCACTAATGGACATTTTGATTATTGGGTACAGCCTATGCGAAACGCATGTGGAATGTGTTTGTGTCCACATCAATGATTTCTGTAGAAGCTGTATAAACAAGAAAGTATTCGACATATGTACAAATACCCCAATGCAGATTTTGCGAAGAGGACGTTGGAAAGCCTTCGTTCGCGTTGCCTAGCATATACCTACCAAAAGAAATTCTATCAATTTTTTATTTGCTTATTGAAAACATTCAATAGGATCAATTCCAATGACCTCGCCTAAGTTGTTGTAAGTTATGGTAGCTGTACAAATATTTGCGCTGATCATCCATAAGCCACCTGACTTCATTTGATGTATGTCGCATTTCTATGAGTGCACGATAAAATATCAGCCGAGCTGTTAGAGATTATATAATACCTGTTAGAGATTATATAATAGCTGCTTTCATACCAACCCCCATCACAACGTTGGTTGAATTGGATTCGAGAGTGCACAATGAAACTTACGATTGCTCTACTTGTTTGCGTGTCACTGCAAGTAAGCCAACCTTAATTGATAGAAGGCACAATATCCTAATTGTAAATTTTTCTCTTTTTTAGTACATCAATGCAAATGAAGACACCCTGAAGGAGACGATTACTCTTGGTCTTGATAAAATCGACAAGGAGCAATATGCCTGGCAAACAATTCACTCTGAAGTACTCTTGGCAATCGATGGTGCGGTGGCGCAATTCAACAAGGATGTTGATAGTGTTGTAAAAGCGATAAAAGATCCTAACCAGTTATCAGCCCTTGAGTCATTCGTGGTTTCACACAAGAACTTCATTGTAGAATTGAAAGCAGCAATTAATAAAATGGTAGACGCTTGCACAGATATAGTGATAAAATCCTATCGGCCTCTCGACTTTGCCCAAAGTAACTTCCAACCCATTTCAAAAGCCATCTCTGACTTGAAGGACATAGTCTCTGGGAATGAATGCAAGGAAAATAGTTTTGAAAAGTTTGTTAATTTCGCAGTGAAATCAGTAAACGAAACGATCACTCGTGTCTTGACCGGGATAACTAAGGTTCAAAACTACCGAGGTGATATTAACATACTCATAGAAATGCTTCCAAAACTCATAGGAGATACCACTGCTGCATTGAAGAAGTGTCCACATGAACCTGGTACTCAATGTTTTGATAAAATGCAGAATGATGCAGTGGAGCAAGCGAATTACCTTGAGAGTGATAAATACACTTTTGTGAGATATATAGAGTTTGCTGCTGTTCTAGAAAAGAACTCCACTATACCTGATCTGCAGCAAATTTTGACTGGTTTTCACAGCAAAGAAAAAGAAACCATTGACGAAATTAAAGCGTGCTAGCTTTCCGAAAAACACTTTCCTTTCAATCCAAAATAAATAAACGTGGCATTTAAAATTTTCAGACCACTCATTTGACTTTATATAAATTATGTACATTTCTTTATGGTAAAAACTTTTTTCACCAATTTACAGTTAAAATATATAGAATCAGATATAGAGACATATTAGCAAATCTTAAGTTTTTTCTTGACTACACTCCCAATCAACTGAACCTACTTGGTAAGGGCAAGAAACAAACCCATTCGTAGCATTTAGATTCAGATTGGTTAACATTTCACCCTTAGTAGACATTATCTCCTATTTATAATGGCGTGCCACAAGGCTCTGTTCTGTTATTTACTCTTTTTTTCCTTTCCATGACATGTCATTATAAAAATTTTAGACGATAATACTCTTGATTTGGCACATAAAATGAGGTCATGGGACTGAATGAATTATGATGTCTTCAGTGCATCTAAGAACCATACTTTTTACTTGTTTTTGTATCTTGAAGGAGAGAAAACCCAGCTGAACTAAAGATGTAGTAATATAGTTTTACTCAAGAGGAATTTTCGAAAGTTCGTTATTCTTCAAAGTCCGGGTGGAAGGACAATCCAACTCAGAATTGTACGGCGTTCGCATAAAGATGAATGTTTACACTGTCCACAACAGTTGACAAATCTTTAATGAATAAACTAAAAAGTAAAGGTCATAATATAGATCCCTAAGGGACCCCAAAAGTGCAGAAGATATATTGTCAACTTTGACTGAATGATTACTCCCCAAAAGAAAAACCTAAAATTGATGGAAAGCTTCTGAATACAAATTATATGATCAACACAGCTTCAAAACCATTTAAAAGCACTGGGGTAAGGTAGGTGATATCGGAAGATACTTTTAGAATGGCGGTTTTACACGAATGCTATTACTTACTATTTTTACTTATTATTTTTTATTATTATTCCATTTCAATTGTTGCATTTTCTGTTGCTAGCAATTGGGAAATTCTCCGAATATATATTTTATGGGTAGATCTTTCATTGCCCCAGTACCTTTAGTTGACCGGCCTGTAAGGCCTAACCATAAATATTAGAGAACCCAATAAAGCCTTCAGATACTAAAATAATTATAAAAAGTTATTGTTATTACAACCGACCACAAAATATTTTCCCAGGGGCAACAAAATATCTCCTTTAGATCTTTTCAATTTAAAAAGTAATAAATTTATTCTTTACAAAAAGCAATTAAGTTTCAACAACAGAAAAACAAACCTAAAGACGCACGTGAAATTTCCCAACATTATCAATATCTAAATTTAGAAATTCTTTTTCTCTTTAAGGACAAACTTTTCGCAACCTTTAATCTAAAAATATCAAAAGATATGATACCGGTGAAATCATTAACTCCGTAAAACTGAAGGTGTGGAAGTCCGTTTTAATTAAATTTTTGTCCCAAGGAATAAATTAACAATTAAAAACTTAGATATGAATGAATACCAACCCAAAAGTTTTACATCAAGTAAAATGTGCGTAAAAGTGCCGGAATACAACTTAACTGAATTTTCAAATCTCGTCCTTATCACGCTACTACAAATGAAGTCCATCAGTGGAACCCTCCTTTCCCGTCCCATACCCTAAAACAATTATGATTCTCATCATGATCCACGGAGATCTCTTTAATTTAAATGGTAGGCCATTTTAGGATTGTACATTAGCGTTCCTCTCATCGTGCCTATTTTACGCAAGGGTAACTTTGCTCCTCAAGGGGACTAAATTCCTTTCCTACGATACAAGATTATGGGGGAAAAGGTATGAGTTAAGGCGTTTAAGTTCCTCAAGGTTTTCAATGTCGATTTTTTTACTTTTATCATCAATACAAACACACAACAGTATAAGCAGTTCTTGGGGCATGAGCTTTTCCATTGATATACATTCAAGTGAAATGTCAGCGCAATTTTTGGTTAACGATCCAGTCATTTTGTACCTTAGCACCTGACGTGCGTATGTTTTTTATGAGCATAATGGAAAGGTACACTGATTTGTCGGAAGGAGGGTAATCAATCTGTTCACTTCTGTGAGAAATGGAGGCGTTTTTCCCAGATAATACCAATTTGAAAGCTTTGCAGAGGAAAGATACCAACAAAAATATCTTTCATACCCATTCATACCATTGCAAGGGAAATTATTCAAGTTTGAGTATACCTTTAAAAATTACAGTGTCTCACTCTCTTAGGAATATAAAGGATTCTATGAATGATTACTGATTACAATCATGTTTTGAGTTCCCCACCTTTTCAGATGGACTCGGTTTTCATTACATCACTACCGACGAGGTCTTTAATTCTTTGATATCCATTTCTTGGCCAAAGTTTTGAAAGAAAATTTGTTCACTTTAATACGGAACCACTAATGAAATCAGTAAGCTAAATAAATGAAAACCAGGCTTTCGGAAATATTATAGTTGTGATTCTGAGACCTACAACATCGTTTATCTCTTCATCCAATTGCGTAAACTTCTCAAACAGTATCAATTTTCATCTTCGGATCTGTCCCCCATTCTCGTATTTTAATGAACTACTTATTTCGACTGGTGTCCCGCAGGGGTCTATCTTAGACTCTCTTTTATTCAGCCTGTGATAGGAACATATACGTTAGTAATTTACAATTATATGCCTGTTGTTACCTAGTTAATGCATACATCAATAGGTAAATAAAGATCTTCATAAGACAGCCGCTGTTTATGTTTATTTTATTAATTTATTTACCTTTTCTAATTATCCCGCTTCCTATTCTTTCCATCTAGAATTTTCTTTGTGGAATTTTTTGGGGAATCACTCTGAAAGGTACATTCTTGGAAAATATTAATAATCGTGTCCACTTTTGATTTCCCAAAAAAAACTATACTCAAACTGTATACCGCTCAGATTTGCTTAAAATTGTTTCCTTCCGTTTATTACGATAATTTTAGTTGGTGCGAAAATATTAACAAGTCAATTAAATTCCGTGATGAAATTTTTACCGGCTATGGAAAGGACAATGATCTAATAATTTATGGACATCATAAAAAAAGGTCACGCAATCTTTGTCCTGTACTGTAGAAACAGTCAAAATGAGATATTTTCATGAGGAATGTCGGAAAATGATTAATGGATCCAAATGAGAAGCAGAATGATTTCTTTACGTCTGTTTTACTTTGATATGATAATTCGAAATTTTGACCTTCTCACTTAGGTCTCCATAAGCAGTGTAGTCTTGTATTAGGTCGAAACTAATTTCACGCTGTCTGGAAAATATCAAATAAGAATTGTAAGCAAAAAGCTTAACGTAGGAGTCGCATAAGAAATGAGATATTCCAATCGTCCAATGGTGATGCATTTCGAAATGATTAGAAAACAAAAAAAGACGTGGGGAGGAACACTTCTTCTTCTTCCCCAGTAGGAAATCAAGCCATTGATGAATACGGTAATGAATAATTTTATCGAAAAATAATAGAAATCGCTAGCATCGATCATATTGTAATGCAAAGGGTAAGGTAACGTAATGTTAATGATAGTGTAGTGGAGAAGGTATTGTACCAGAAAAATTTCTGTTTTCCTGTTCATTCGTTTCATAATTTTGAGTGAAAGCTTTCAGATGCTTATGAAAATACCTAAATTTAACCTTACTTTTACCCTTAATGAACCAATGAAAGAATAAAGTACCAAAGAGTAATTCATGAATTTCCAATAACATTCCTGTATTAAAATTCATAGGTTTTGGGAATATGTGGTAGTGTACATATATTCATTACTTCATCAATGAAGTAATTAATACATTTCTTACTGGGACTCGGCTAAAAGACAAAAATACACAAAATCCTTGATGAACTGTACGAAGCAGGCGAGAGAGGATGGAATCTTTGCTATCTTAGGTGTTGTCAGATAATCTGAATAGTTATATACCACCGGCAGTAACTACAAACTCTACTGTACAGTAAGTAGGTTTACAAATCTTATTTACATTAAAATCCCACAATTGTAGCATCAATATCAACATTGTTCACTTCTCTGTTATTTGAAGCATCCCAACACCTTCTATGTAATCTCAGATGTATTAACATTCAAAGGATTCCATTGTGTAATAAATCTAGGACACCGCATTAATTCAATCAATACATGAGATATGATCTCCATCCTTCGGCAAAGTGGGTCTACCACCCACCCACAAGCTCACCACTAGAAATTAATGGATTAAGTGGCCCCATTCGTCAAATAAGGTCAAAACTTATATCCCGTAAGTGGATATCCAGTTCTAATTAACCTGTATACCTTTTGTTAGCCTGCTTTTCTCAAACTTGCTAAGTTCCTTGAATTGCGTCCCCACTGAATACACTCCAGTGCTCCTCTATGAACTTCTGACAGGAATGAGTAAAAGGCGACATTATTTCCTTTCTTCTATTTGCGAACTTCTTCACATTAGATTTTTCCAACAATTCTATTCATGGGATCCTTCTTACTTAAAATCGCCCACCTGATGACTAGGCACAACTATAGAACCAACGCTTGGGGCTTTTTTAATTTGAATCGCATTTACAGAGCACTGGGATGGAATCCACTTCCTATGGGCTCCAAATGATGCCATGGAGTAGAAAAGTACTCTGCACACTTTCCACCAATGGTATATATAGTTCTACGTTACTTGCAATTGTTTCATGGCTATTGTAATTATTTGCACAGGAACTCTACCACCTAAACCTTTACTAAATGGTGGGTGAATAGGTATAGTCCACCTGGCCGAGCGCATGATCCGTAAAAAGCGAGGGTGAGAAGACCGTCGCTACATGTAGGTGGCATTGTGCTGAAGTGGTAGGAAACTGGTGGGAAGAGAGCAAGCAGCACAACGGCAATAAATATTCCGATTACGAACGCTGGCATTATTTATTCACATGACGATGAGAATCTCAGTAATATGCACCCCAGGTACCAAGCACATTACCACATTTCACTTGCTTTTGATTCACCCTGTGAAATTAAAGCCGCTAATGTAAGCATGAATGGAAATTTAATTCGCCTAAAAGTATGCAACAACTCCATCTGCTTCACAGTCCAAATAATAATTAATGGACCCGACAATCTCTTGAATTATTTACGTGTAATTTAAAAGCAAAATTAAACTTACTTGAACTTGTTGATGGTTTTGATTGCAATTTCGGAGATCCCCCAGAAAGACTAAGATCACTTTGTGAACTCTGTTGACTATCCTTGCTGTAGGATCGGCCCCTGGAACAAGGAAAAAATTTATTTATATAAATTATCGTCAAAAAATAAATATAGGGCAAAATTTTAATTTTTAAGAGCATAAAAGATGAACAATGAGTGCTTTTAATGTTCTATTCGACAAAAAGAAAAAAAGTGTTCCCTGATGCTGTAAATCTTTAGTACACATGAAAAGATACTAGTTTATAAATATGCAGTTTTTTTTGGTTTTTTACACATATAAGACACATTCTTTGTATTTTACGGGTCACTCTTCTCTGTGCATTTTTGTTTAGTAAATGTAATCCTAAAATATCCTTAACCTTCAAATTAAACCAACTTTTAATGTGTGTGTGTTTTCTATTGCCAGGAGAGAATCCCGCCCATTGGCATTCGAACCAGGTACAGGTAAGGTAAGTCCCTTGCAAGTTATTTAGTATATAGATTTTTATTATCTTGCACAGTAAAATATCCAGAGGCTAAGTCTCGAAAACGTACACTACACTAATTTGTAGTCAGTCACAATGAAAAATATCCCAGTGAAAAAAACTTATAAATATTCATTTGCACTAGAACACCTCCCATCCAATTCAACTTCAAAATGGTTTTTATCTATTGAATACTACGAAATGAATTAGAAAACATTAACCTAAATTAAACTCCATAAAAGCTACTAAACTCAACTGAATAGTAAAACGTGAGTGCATCTACAAAATTGCTGCCTCTTGAAACCCCCATTCAAACATTATTAAAAATGTAATAAGTATTACCCCCTTCCTTCATGTTCAAATGAATTGCTTTAAATTGCTCTGTATTTCCCAGATATCGATTTTCCCATCAAGCAAAGCTAGCTAGAAACACAAATTATACATTTCTGCTTGACTAAGTATTAAAAATTGCCACGAAAATAAAAAAAAAGTAGGTCACACCAGAAAGTGAAACGGAAGTCAGTCAATAGTTTTCCGCTTTTGCTTTTGTGACTTTGAAATTAAGGATTTCTCACAATTTACAACGTGAATAATTGGCGATTAGTGAGTATAATAAGGTCTAACCCGTATTTATTTCGTTTTATATTAACAATTTTCAAACATTTCCAATTATTACCCGTAATCCTTGTCAATTAATTTTGTGAGATGTGCGACCAAAATAGTCATCAATGGAGGATTCCTAGAAAGAAAATAGCTCTTTTAAGAAAAATAAAATCAGGATTTTTTTGGGCAAGCTATTCAATCAAAGTCATCCTTTTCGTGATTCTTAATGGTCCGTCCCATAGACCTTTTGCCTTGATGGGCACATTATTTCTGCCTCTAGAGCTAGATTAGTTTTAGGTTTTCTTTACGTAATGAAAATGTCATAAACTTTTCTACTAACAAAAAATATGTTTTAATAAGCATTGAAAGAATGTTTTTACGGAAGCTTATGGACTTTTTTTTATAAATTTAAGCTTATTTAATAAATACAAGTTCCTACAGAATTCGAGGGTAGCTTTGGCTTTAACTATTTACACCACAGTTTATCACTAAGATCATGAGTATCATTTTGCAAAATTCTTATTCATGGATTTCAATTTATTTATCCGCATTTAGGGGTAGGGTAATTAAAATATCTCCTTAGATCCTCCTCAAAAGAAGCCTTAAAATCATATCTATCTAAACAGATGCAATTTTTAGGGTATCATTTAAAGAGCTTTCCCCAAATACAAAAATCATTTCGTATTGCAGTTCTGCATAAGTACTAGTGAAATTTCTTCCTAAATGCCACAAAGGAACCATTTAGGTCCATAACTATTCATTTTAGTGAACAATGGTCTACATATTGAGAAATCATAGCTGGATTTGCTGTTCTCTTAACTGTGATAGAGGACTCC
The DNA here is from genome assembly GCA_006980735.1 of Dasypogon diadema. Classification (NCBI taxonomy): domain Eukaryota; kingdom Metazoa; phylum Arthropoda; class Insecta; order Diptera; family Asilidae; genus Dasypogon; species Dasypogon diadema. The sequence goes on along the minus strand of QYTT01077067.1, from coordinate 34,091 downwards.
ATTAATCGTATTTTGTAAGGCTGATTTAGATGGGGTACATACTGCATTCTTGACTGTTACTGAATAGCTTTCTCTCTACAGCAACGCCTAAAAAATCTATTTCGAACTTTATCTGAAATTTGTTAAACTGTTGCTAACACTACATAAATTAAATTCATAAATATGTCTTGTGTTCCTCGACCGTTGCGGTATTGTCTTTATCAAACTTATCAACGCTTTAAAACGATTATTTCTGAATCCAAAAAACTATCATATATTTTCTCTTGTTGAAGGTCTCCCAAAAATTAAGAAGAAAAAATTTTGCGACAGATTAATAAAAAAATTAATGAGCATTTTCAGTCTACAGTAAGATCAGCCTTCATTAACCCCTTTATTCGTGCCTATGATAGTGGGGAAAATTTCCACATTAATTCTGCTCCCATGTAAATTCTTGTTTGTATATATATATATCTATAATTAAAACAATTGTTGAGTTAACATTTCACTCGACAAACCAGACATAGATTAATATTTATCACTGGTTTAATCAGCTCACTAAAAGTTATAGCGCCCCAGTGAGGATGCTTATCTGTTTATTTGACAAAATTTATTACTAGACCTACTGATTAGGGTGGATTCCGAATAATCAGTGGGATTTTTTGATATCTATTAATTTTTCAGATTGGTCAAGACTATTGCTAGGATTCAGAACTAGAAAGTATTGTGCAGGAGCCATCACCTTATATTTGTTGTGTTTTTTCAATATTCTGCTTGTTTGACAATATTCGAAAATTATTTCTCCAAAAAATATGTAGTACTCCGAAATTTTGTAACCACAACTCTGAATCCGAAGAATAAATCATGAAATCACGCATAAAAGTTTTATCTCAACTCTAGCGGAAGCTATGGATATGGGCCGATGAATTGTCTGTAGATTTATGAATGAATGGATCAAAGCACTTTGTATTACATAAAAATGCAATCATCCTAATAAATTTAATAAAAATATCAACTCAAGGTTACCCTCCAACAAAAAGAAAAACTTCTGGAGACACTTGTTCGCGCGTAAAATGAAATTTGTCTGGATTCCCCAAGCCATGCAATTTATTCTCAGCCATAACTGAAGGGGGGGCTCAATGGCTCATCCCCATTCGAATTCACCGAGCCTGTTGTCTCGTGTCTCAGGCTGGCGACGGATATTAGTTGATGTGAATTGTTATGAGGCAGCAAGTATAAAGTAGGCATCTATAACTATGGACAAAGTATTCGCAATTTAAATTCCTCTTAAATGCAGTTTATGTGCTTATCTCATTCGATTTTGCTTGCAGTGACAAGAATTCCGCCTTCGCCGGAAGGGATGGCTGCCAAGGGAGCAGGGACTGTCGTCTCCATTTCCTGGGGACCATGAAGCTTTATTAAACTTAATTGCAATTGGTTGATTACTACTCCGACGGGTTCATGAGGTTTTCGTCTCTATGGCTGGGAAAGTTATGCTACACCAGAGCTACAGAACCATTGCTCCCCACCAGGGCCGTTTTCCTGCTCTTCCCCATATTAATTGAATGACTTTAGTCACAGGACCATGAGATTCGCTTAAATCTTCCGCCCAAGAAAGCTTAAATATTTATCTAGATGAAAAATTCTTGAAAAAATTGGTGGCGTTCTGCTGGTAGTTGTTACCAAGGGATTATTTATGGATCAGATACAAAAACAACAGGATTTCCATCCTAATTTCTCGTTTCTATCTCGCACACCAGCAGCAATGAGATTTTGATAAACGCAAATTAATAACACGGGAAGCAAAGAAATTTTATTTTTCGTCCCTTGTTTTGAATATTTTGAAATTCGATTTGAAAGTCCACCAGTTTTCGCATAAATTACACAAAAATTTATTCCACATAATTTTCGCATTCGCTCTCAATCACATCCAAACATCTGTCGAGCTTTATAGTATGCAAATTATGACGCTTTGCCAAAACAGGCAAGAGCTACTTGAAGCAAAACTGGAAATTCAGGTGAATCTCATAGGAATGGCTGTGGGCGCACTTATTTAAATTTCAAATTGTTTTCATCCATTCACACAACACAATTGTGTGAAGTTTTGCTCCATTCTAATTTCTTAATTTTCTTCGTTGATTTGATTTGAAATGGAATAGGCTTCCGCAAATTTTCAATATTATTAATAGGCGTCTCTGAATGCAGTTCAATGCACACAATTGTGACTGACGAACGGAAATAAAATGTAAGTACGAGGGTGTGATAATAACGAACTCATTTAAATTTCTTTTGTTTTCTAATTGTATATGGAGTATGAGAATTTCACATTTAAATTCAGTACGAAATTTCGATAAGTACACAAGGTATAACACATGAAAGTAATTGCTTTGAATTCTTATACCTGCAGTCTATGGTAAACGTTGTGACGTCAGGTAAAGCTTAGTATATAAAAACTTGTCAAATGTCACTTTCTTCTTCTTCAGCAGCATTGATTTGAGGAGGGCATATCACTAAATTCCTGTAGACATCCAGAAAAGAGCCAAATGAATTCGTACTATGACAGCAAAAAATTGCATTTAAATTTATTTTCATTATGTTATACAGGGTGTCCCAGTTAAAATGACCGATGGGGCGTCCAGTGATAGATCTTCATGAGACAACAAAAAATTATATGGGAGGGAGATGTGGGCAATCCTGAGACCGTATTAACACGATATGTGTACGAGTCTAATGTCATATCGTAGGGAATACTAGTGGCCTTTAAATGAGTACTTACCCACCCTCCTACCCCCTTCGTTTAGGAATTATGAATTTTTAAAGTCAAAAAAATTTTGGATTTCTTTTTACCCTTTTTCACATAAATACCAAAATTTCTCGAAGAAAGCTGTAATTAACATGCATTTTTCTTACATAATTTGAAATTCACGTAAGTTTCCTTTTAATATTGGGCACGTATCCACCCACCTGCTTTCGTTTTATAGAGATAATCGGTCCCGAAGCCCACCAATGAATATGGATTGGATAGACATTTAGAATGACATCCTTCTCGAAATTTCAATATTTTCAAAACGAAAGCAAGATGAGAGGTTTTTAGCAGGGACCTCTAATTTCAATTCTTGAAGGGGTATCATTAACTTTAAGAAATAAAATATACAAGACAATGCGCCAACACAATGTGGTACGTTTGTTAGGTATTGGCTAACGACAACCTTTGATTTGGTTGGAATTGATCGAGATGAAACTATCAGTTGAACACAAAGTTTTTTTTTGAGAAATTTGCGTATTTATGTGAAAAAGTAGTGGAAAAAAAATTCCAAAATTTTGACTTTGAAAGTTCATGGAAATAAAATTCAAGTTATAGCCTTGTGTTTAAACTGACCTTTAATCATGAAATGATCATTGTTAAAAGATAACATTTTTCTCTAAAACAATTATAAAAGGAAAAGATGTCAGCAGGTGGTGCTTAAAAAACACAAACTTGCCCACAACCGCATAGCTTTAGGTAATACTTATTAAACTCAGAGAAAAATGAACTATTATTTTCTGCAAACAGCAGATATACATAATTCAATTGAAGTACACTCTCGAGAAATTCTCAAGGCAAAAAAAAAAAACGTAAAATTCCTCATTATTCTAACGATTAAATGGTGGCCACATCTTACAAGCACAACAACTTTGTAAATATTAATAGTACAAACTTGTTGCGTCGATTCATCGTGATAAAGGCAACATTCGTGAATTGTGTTTCAAGTTAAATCAAATTAATCTTCATAAATATGTAGTAAATGCTTTGAGGGTAAATCGGTCAAATTCCACGCGTGTTGTTATGAATTATATTACACGAAGTATCTATCAATATTTACACAATTGTGCATTCTTCGGTTTCACATGAACTTTACGGAAAATTTACAATGAAACGCCATTGGAAATAGTACTTAATAAACCCAAAACATTCGATTGAAATTCTCTTGAAGTAAATATGCCCTAGACCCTAGACAATGTGTATGGTAAAACAATTTACTAGGCTGTTTGAAAATGTCATACGACTATTGACAAAAACAGCAGAATTGTAAGGCGTTAGTTTATTATTGGGAATTTTAACCTGACAAATGTTGCAACCTATTTTATGTGGCATAAACTGCAATCTACAGAAATGCCTCAGTCTAACGCAATTGCTTCATAAAAGTGGTTGCAACTTGTAATCGTTTTAAAGAGTTCTTGCAGTGCCAATACCTATTTCCGCTTGATGTAACTGTCTACTCCAATTTAGGTAATGATTCAAGATTTACTAAGTTCAAATAGTTTTATGGTATGTTACTGCTGTCGGCTTTGGATTTCACAATATTTAACCGGATGCATAATCAGCTTATTGGTAAACTCGTTTTTAATTGCTTGAAGTACTAAAACACTGGGAGAAAACATATTTTCAACTCGACACACGTACGAAAGATATTTTTAAATAATGTTCTGCGTCCATGAATCTCCGTGCCAGTTACTACACGAGCCTGATCGATTGATAATTTATTACCAAAACTTCTATAGCTTCATCTAATGTCTATCAATGAGAGAAGTTCCCAAAAACTATTCCCAAAACATAATACCTTAACCATGTACGTAATTCTCACGTCAATAATCCGTAGAGATTCAACTTGTACACTTCCAGATTTAATCGGAACAGCTCAGTGCCACCTGCTAATCACATTACAAGCAGAAATTAGCACATTCATCATCGTGAGTAAAAGAAATATTTCTGCACATTAGAAAATTTCGATATTCAACATCAATAATAAGTGGTTTCCGCTCATACTCGCACTTGTCTGGCAAAAAAAAAAACATAACAACCTGTCCGAGTTGCATAACTCCTCCCAAGTTTATCGTTTATCAGGTAATGTTGAAGTAACACTCTCACCTGGTTACAGGCGAATTCTTTTAGCACGAACCCAAAGTCCGTATAACCATGTGCTCGTCCATTAACAACGTTTTCTTTGTAGATAAGTGGCATTTGTGCATAGGGAAGGTGCGATGAACGGAGTAATAAACATAAATTACCATCGTGGAATGAAAACAGCAATTCTTAGTTGGTGGCAACCTCTGCGAATGTAATTTGAGTTAAAATTATGTATTGTCTACCTGTCCGTTACCTGAGCAAAAACCAAAAGTAAAAATTCATTGAATCACGGCAAGCATTTATCAGCGATTTTTCCCATGAATACCCAATGAAAAGAATCAGCCCCACCCAAAGATGGCAAAATGGGAGAGAGAAAAAAAGTAGAATCTGCGGCCAATGTTGAGGTACTTAAACGAAACCACCGATTCCAGGCCAACTACTGATGTGTGACTACTGTGACCCAGATTCAATCTACCATGGTTCTGGCGGTTATTAAAAGCTTTGTCATGGCAAATTTCAACATTTGTTAAGTCCTCATCCTGATTTGCTCACAAAACACAACCCCCGAACTGCAGTGCAGCACACCCCCTTTAACTTCTTTCAGGAAACTGCTTGTGTGGTTTCAAGGAACGAGGAAAATATTGGGGTTCTTTTTCAGGCAAAAAAAATCGATTTTCTGCTTACATAAGACTTTCTTGCATTTCTTTGGTGCATCGCCTTGAGCCAGAACTAGAAGACTTGAGTACTTCCACTTGCCGTAAATCGCTAACTTTCGACAGAACCCTACGGGGAAAGTGGAGAGTGCGCGGTTGAAATTATTTTCCTTTTCAGTTTTGCCAAGGATGTGCCATAAAGAGGTTTTCAATCTATTTAAATATTTTCCCATAGTCCACCATTGTTCCGAACAGGGTATACCGTCTACTGCACAAGAAAGAGGTACAGACGACTGATTCAATTTTAATAGAATTTTCAACGTTTTTGAGTTGCGGACACAGAGATCTGATTCCTTTTGTTTGGACTATTCAATAAAATCCCCTCAAACAAATGTTCTGCTCATCTACAATTCATAAAAACCTATTTTAAGTTCGTCAAAATATATTCTGGATCGATTAAGCAAATTTCGTGTTAGAAAGACCTTCCTTAACAGTTTGCCTCGCCATTTGTTTCAACAGAGCTGCAAGGTCGGTTACCTAGCACAATGAGGGTTGGGTATTGCCCAATTATCGCCTATTTGTTTCAATAAATAGCACCATACGATTCCACGTGCACATACACTACGATGCCCAAAGGATCGATCGATTTTCCTTTTTTCGGTCCTAACCTATTGTTGAGCAGTCAAAAGCGTTCAAGGTAAATATTTTAAGAGCTCTTGGGTCGTACCCAAGACTTGCCATAATGAAAGATAAATTCCCTTCCTCTTTCACGTAACTGATAAAATATTTCACTGGTAGAAGTAATAGTGTGCCAGATAAATGTGATGTGCGGCTGTAACAGAATTCTAGATTGTCACGTCCAATCTTTTACGTTACATTTAGTGACGACATTTGCATACTTAATTAGAGAGGATCTTTCAGATGTCTCCATATGGGCAGAGCCGTCCAAATTAAATCAGGTCATCTGAAAAAGAGGTTATGAAGCACCTTCAGAATAGTAATGTCGGTACGATTTTCTGAATGTTTGATTATGTGAGAACGTCTGTCATTTATGTACACTTTTGGCACTTCCTACTACTTCTCCTCTCGGGTATATTTTTGGTAATACAAATACTTTCAATCTATGGTCAGTTAACCGTTAAAGAGACTCTAAAATGTGAGTTGTAGTATTTATTTGATATCCATGCCTACGCCCCGCGAATATTTTTTAGTAAATTTGATATGAGACCCGGAATGAATTCACAAGCCCACGCGATAATTATGCAAAATAAAATATGTACGAAATATTAAGTGAGTATTACAAAGGTCACCATCACGAAAATAGAACAAACACATCATTACAAATAGATCATGTGGTATTATACTTTTCGGACAACATTTGAAAATATTTTCAAAGGTAAACTACTCTTCCGAGTAAGGCGATACGGTTATGAAATAATGATGTACTGCACTTAACTATGTCTTTTTATGTTTCAATATCAACATAACATCATAAACATGGTTTGATAATTTTTTAACAATCTGACCATCTAAATACTTCATTAAAGGGTGCAAAAAATATCCCACAAGGTCGAAATTAACCTTTTTATATCTTCCAAATTCTTCGAAATCTTTATCATCCTCTCAGTAATAAAAACACTACCTACTTTTATTTCTGTCGATACCTGGCGATACCTGGTTTAGATTACAGGATTAGCAGTATAAATATATATATATATATCGGTGGACGACTCTCTAGGACTAGAAAAAATGTTTTCTACATTTATCATCAATACTCGCAGCATCAATGAAATTGTAAAGCAAAGGGTAAGGTAACAGAGACTATTAATGGCAGGGTAATGCGAAGTGTATTGTACCAGAAAATTTTATATTTGCTTGGTCATTTATGTTTGTTTCTTAGTTCCCCTCCCCAGCACGAAATTATTTGTGTATTTATGTCGAATCCAAAATATATTATCAGGTGCTTCAGGCAAGTATCAATCCAATGAATATCCAGAGGAGCACTCCCGCATTTTCTCCTTGAGTCGCACCTTTTGGTCCAATTGACCAATTGATAGCAACAATGGGTCTTAGAACCATTTCGTCCAGCGTCTGGAAATTGCACTTTCTCTTCACGTGCAGAGGGGGTTTCACAAGGACCAGCTTCACCGGCACATCATAATGAATGCCTGACAAGGCCACAACCTGTAATGAAGTGGGCTCCTAACTCAGCATTGCATCATTCCAGTGGCCATAATGGTCATTTTCATGCCTCAACTTTGGACCTCATGTGAAATTCGATACTATACTCTATTCTTTGTAATATAAAAGTAGTAATAGTAGTAGTAATCTATAAATAAAAGTTTTGAACAACTTTAGCGAAATATCCGAATAAAAATCACCCACAAAGATTAAATTTAATTCAAACCACTTGAGAATGACTCCGGTGAGGAGGAACGCCACCAGAAACAAACCCCCTTTTAAATCTTATGAAATGACAGATATTATCTCATCCACTAAATGCGAAGTTACAAGATTTTACCAAGAACGTTCCCACTTGCTGTGATGTCATCCCAAGCTCATGAGGCAGATGATGTTCTCATTGATTACATGCGGAGCAATTTAAAGCTTAAAACATCCGAAGAGCTTAACTACAGAATTAAAACCATTCCGACAACGATAAGAAAATTCACTCCATGGCCCCAGGCAAGGCCAATCATATCTGAATGGGAAAACTCTGTTTATGTCAGGCACCATTTTCCTTATCTGAAAGCAAAATCACTTTAGGATTAGAGAAAACGTGCTGTTTTCGTGCGGAGGGACAAGCAAGTGTTAGCTACCCAGTCGAATGTATTTTTCTTGACCTCTACTTAATTCAGAACTTGAAATACTACTAATTATTGTAATGAAGCGATTAATTAATCATACAACTTGGAAGTTACACCATTTTTGTATAGTTCAATGGCAGTCCATCCAAAAGGGACGGGAATTTTAAAGTTGTTTACGAGTTGAGCGAGCTGAAGTCAGCGGGAAAGTACTTGTGATTGTGAGGTTAAAGTGTCAGCGGGGCAAAAAAAAAAAGTTAATTGCGCGCTAATATTCCACAGCTGTTGAAAAATGTCAATTGACTCGGAAATGAACCATAAAATTATCTTGAAAACTCGATTTAATTTAAATTGAATTAATTTTTGTTTTTGTTTTTCGAATTTGAAAAGTCGCATAATAATAGGGGCGTGTATTTTGAGATTAAAGTTCAAAAAATACATAAAACCTGCATTGCAGAGAAGACCAAAGCCACCGAGGTCTTAATTAGAGTTCGACCATTTGATTTTACTTAGGCAAAGCATAGGCCACATTATGAATAGCCAATAGCTTCTGGCTCATAAATCAAATAAATAACGACACCAGATGTCACTGGGCTTATATGAATTTAATTGAAACAATTGCTTGCATGTCTACAGAAGTTACTCGACAAGCACACAAGCAGAGGCGATGTGGACACAGAATAAATTATAGCCACCAATATAATTAATTATACTATATAATAATTTAATAACTTCAGAAGTATTCTCCTTCCACAACACCAGAAACATTGAAGGGTTGAGAATTAAAAGAGGGTTACCGTTCAGTTAATTACACGGTCAATCCCTTCTAATTCTCAACCACCCAGAAAGCAAACAAACTTTTTGGACGTTGTTCCTAATCTCTCTAGAAGACTGTTTTTATACTTTCCTGATATCCATCCCTGTAATTTGTCAATTTATAATCTTTATCTGGATTTTGATGTGGGCATTCACTGGAAGAGTTTAATGCTATTCTATTAAGTTCAATGTTGAGGAATCTGATATCTCTACTATGAGAATATCTTGCTTTGAGATTTCAACCGATGTTCGTTAACTCTTGGCAGGGATGATATGAGAGTTATTTGTATTTCCAAGCCTTCGGTGACATCAACAGCACCGAGGAACTAACGTGCTAATAGTGTATGACTTTGATAAGTGATGCCAATATACTATATGGCGGAACAAAACCAAGAAACCTCACTCCTTCCAAGCTACAGTCGCTCATTCACTATCGAAATAAATAGAACCTTTCTTTATTTATTCTTTTAAAATTGTGAAATATTTATGAATTCGGTAATTATTTCTAGAAATAATTACTTTTAAAATTGTGAAATATTTATCAATTCGGTAATTATAGCTCTTAGACTGTTCCAAGTTGTCGTTAGAACAGCAAAAGCTTTGTTCTGTCTAAGGAATTTTACGCATTATACCTCGTCTCGGGTATTCATAAAACCAATTTAGAAAAATTCCCATTGTACAACTTGAGTCAATATGTACAAGAATT
>QYTT01077067.1:13642-24228 GCA_006980735.1 Dasypogon diadema | reverse complement strand
TGCTAATAGTGTATGACTTTGATAAGTGATGCCAATATACTATATGGCGGAACAAAACCAAGAAACCTCACTCCTTCCAAGCTACAGTCGCTCATTCACTATCGAAATAAATAGAACCTTTCTTTATTTATTCTTTTAAAATTGTGAAATATTTATCAATTCGGTAATTATAGCTCTTAGACTGTTCCAAGTTGTCGTTAGAACAGCAAAAGCTTTGTTCTGTCTAAGGAATTTTACGCATTATACCTCGTCTCGGGTATTCATAAAACCAATTTAGAAAAATTCCCATTGTACAACTTGAGTCAATATGTACAAGAATTCCAGATTCTCATCGAAATGACGACGTAGCGAAATTTTGGAACTAGAGGCATTAGAAAATTCCTGGTTCAAATCATATCGCACCTGATTTAATAAGTACTAGCAACCGCCCACCATCATCCATTAGCTTTATGGGTGGTTCTTTATCATAGAGGCTGAAAAGCTCAAATTCTACGGAAATTAACATAAAAACTTACATAACAACCGCGAAGCTTTCTTAACTGCTTGTTATCATCGCTATACTTGAGTGTGAGACAGAAACAAAAGATACTTTAACGACTCTTTATGGCAAAGCTTTATCTTTTGGAATTTTTTTTTTACCAAGTCGCATAAAATAATTTATCCGCCAGTCGGCAGCTCTTAAAATATTCATGAATCTTCACGCAGATCGCCAACTCCAGCTCTGGAATTTTAATCATAAGGTCGATAAAATGTAAAACAAAAAAAGAAGGTTTCGTTCCTGATCTCCTTGAAACTCTCAAGATTTCACAAAAAGGAGAAATAAATCTATACCTTTCCTTGTACTGGGAAACATCATCCGTAGGATTTTTATTGATTCCATAGTCGATTCAATCGATTACGTATTGAAATTGTTCGGTTCGTGCACAACGATGAAACCGTGAAGTTGTCACTGAGTCGTGTATTTTGTGAAATTGCTTCGTGCTCTATGGCAACATTAGGTTAAGTGCAAAACACCTTGTCAGGTAAATCTCTAGGTAACACTTTAACACTCTACCGTCTGAATAATCAACGCAATTTGTCGATTTACGAGCAGACTTGGTCGGGATGTCTAGCGAAGGTTGTTCCGGTTGTTAGCGCTGTTCAAACGAATTAAGAAAATTTCATTATTGTGTTCACGGCATAGTGAAAAGAAATAAGAAAGTCGCCCCTTTTATGTGGTAATCGCTCGTGAAGTCATAACCAGATTTGTCGATTTATCCATAGGCGATTTTAAATCAGATTGTTTGTTTTCCATGAATTATTTAAGTTGGAAACAAGTAATTGGAAGTCGAGCTTGAAAAGGTTTGAGTCATAATTCGAGCACAAGTTTATAGTAGAATTTTCTACAACTTTATCACTGAACACACCGTCACTTTCTGAGATATGACTTCATACCTTTCTACAGTATATTCTACGTATTTGCGCTACAATATAAAAAAAGTTAAATACTATTCACTTCAGGCTGCAATAAACAGGTTTTCTGAGGTGCTCTAGCAAAATTTGTTTCACCTGCCAGAAATTGGGCTGACAATCTCAAATTGTGCTAGCTGAGGAAGATGTCATCAATTTTAAAAGCGGCTTACAACGATATAGCATACTTCAGTATACTTCAAAGAAAGACTGTTTATTGGCGATTAGTGTCATGAGTGTCAATCTGGCGGATGTTTCAATCCAAAACAATTGTATGTGGGAGTTCACTCATCGCAGCTGGACAGTATTTTCCTAGAGGACAAATTATAATCTCTAGTACTGAATTTTTGAGATTTTGCTGATTAGATTCGTTTTATTAATCTGTTGTTAGCAGAAAAACCTTGAACATTGTTAGATAATGGTAGGATTTGAACCCTAGACCTCATGACCCATTGATACCATAGAAGACACAGTATTATTCGTGGTAGTAGATGCAAATAGTCTGATGTTTTCTTAAGACCTTTAGAAGTGTTCTTATGTGGGTGTGAAATCACAATTCATACCCTGCAAATATTTTAAGGGCATTTTAAAAGATGTAGAAGCCTTTCGGATTCAGAATGTAGGCAACGTTATATTGTTTAACGATTATGTTCTTTTATAAAATTTTTGTTATGATAAAAATAATCTCACAGTACAGTACAATAATTAAAAAAATATGTTAAATTTTTTGCTCAAAATATTAACGCTCTGAATTTCGAAAGAATATGCGATTACATTTCTTTCGTTTCTGCACTCAAGTGTCTCTTTCGAAAGGATTTTTGGCATTGTTGGTTGCAAATTACCCGAAACCCTAAGATTTTGTGGTAAAAAATCTGAGTGTCTTTCCTAATTATTAATTTAACTGTTGCAATTACATATCTACAATATTTGGCAAGTAATCATTCGTCCAGATTCGAAACTTATACTTTGTCCACTTAATTCTCTCGGACCTCCCTCTAAGCTACGTAAATGAACAAGACAACCACTAACAAAATTCAAAAATGGATCCCTTCAAAACGCAGTGAGCTAAGAAACTTTATTATAGCATTTTTGAAGGTAATATAGACAAAATAGATCTTAATCAATAAAAATATACTTAAGCCCATAATCCAGCATATTGTAATTAGTTAAACATTTTCCATACTAAATCTTATCTTTATATTTCAAAATGAAAAATATTTCCCTGATAGCAAATGTTTTAGTATCAACTCATTACTTCCTCTGATAACAAAACTTTCCTCATCTTTCAGTATATTTTCACAATATTTTTTTCCTAGTGTTAAAGAAACGATAATTTCTAAAATAATTGCAGTTAGGGGGTTATCACATTTATAAGAGGTGATCGCTGTCGTTTACAAATATTGTTATCAAACCGCACCTTTAAAATGGTTGGTTTAAGCAAAACCACTTGTTTCCAAATTTGTATGTAAGTGATAAGAAATGCCACTTAAATTCGGTGATAAAATTTCACAAAATAATTAAATTTTTTAATATTTTTATTTTATTAATAAAAATTTTTTGGCGAATTATAGGCTGATTTTCACTGGAGTAAACGGCGAGTAGAAGATCAAAATCAACAATCTTCATTTGGTATATTAAACAATTTTTAGCGTCATTGCACATTAAAATAGATTAGATTAGATTTTGTTAAAAGGAAAGTATTCAACTATCAGCAATTTTGCAGTATTTATTGCGAAATTTTCTAGTATTCAAGATGACTGTTTTTTATGCATTCTCAAGGTCTTTTGGAAACCGAACTCACCATACTACCATTTTGAAATGATTCCATCTAAGGTTTAAACCCACTCGAGTTTGTGTTCGATCAAATACGTGTCCGAGACGGTAGCTCAGAGCCGAGTTTAATAATTGATAGATATTGTTATTTTTTCCTTTTTCTCAAATTTGTTCAGTTTTTCCTGAGCAGGTTGAAATTTTGAAGGGACTTACTTTTTAGTGAACTCCAAACTAAAAGCCTACTCTTAACTTGGCCTATAAAGTCACAAATAATTATCAGAGGTAAAGTATAAAAAGTAAAAGAATAATACAAAGACAAATAACTTCTATGGTTAGATCAAATAAGCAAAGGCTGCGTACCCCTAAACTTCCATACCATCGATAAATACCCATCACATATACCTTCTATCATAATAAACAGGAGAGGACCAATGTGACTGTCCTGTGGTATCCCAAACTTAATGCTAGTATCTATTAAAATTGATTTCTTTTTTGTTCTTTAAATGCAAAGGAGTAGGAAAATAAATTTGTTAATATTCAACAAATCCTTAACTAAAAAAATACGACGATTTTTCAGAGAATTTAAATTATGCGCTCAACTGGCGTAATCATGCAAATTATATCTAATTTACTTGAGTAAAAACAATTCAAGAATTACGTAAATTACGTAAAGTAAAGGAAAAAATTGTCATGCTAATTAGATCACTGATTACAATCCGTCCCCAATACATACTTAATTTCCTAAGCACATAGGGGGATATTTGAATTTGTAGCTTTCATTCTATGATACTTCTCACACAATTAGATAGCAGATACTTTTCCCACGAGTGCACTGGCAGCAAACGAGAACCAACCGAGCAAAATATTTCAAGTACGAAAGTCATGTGCATGGTTCACGCCGATCCAATGTTATTTTCTCAAAACGAATACAGCATACCCAACACAAATGAAGTGAATACAGATCTGTTTGCAGAAATAAAAATGTCAGTGTCAGTTATAAACCAGCCACAACGATCAACAGCGAATGAACAAAACAGAAAACAAAATCACTCGTCAAATTTGCTGACGAATTAATTGCTTCAATTGATAAGATGCTTTGGGTGCTTGTCTTGCTGAAAATACTTAAATCACTTACCGCTTGCCAGCTCCCTGCAGAATGCGTTTAGTCTGCGGTGAATTTAATCCACTGGCACTGTTCACACTTGCACAATTACTATCTTGAGATTGTCCAGATGGACTTTTGATTGCACTGGGCGGTGATCGCCTCAACACACCTGTTGACACTTTCGATTTTATATCACTGTAATTTTTCTTGTGCGTTTTACTTTCTGCTATCTTATTCATAACCGCATCCCATTTGTTTGGCGGGAGTTTACGCGTTGACAAGCTACCGGAACCGGGATTCTTATTCTCCTGGTTTTCATTACGTTTCGGACCGGGTTTCATAAACATATCACCGTCGCATGTTTCGCTCAGGGCAGACGAAGATATGGACTTTTTCCCGTTAGCACTCAGAAGGGATGGTTTGGTAAGGTTCAGATCGCGACCGGAACCATTACCGGTTCTTGGAGTTTTTTCCACGTTCGCGTTCGATTTATTATCGTACTTAACGCCATGCGGGTATTGCTTTCGTGACGGACTCACTTTCTTAACTGACGATTGCTGTACTGTCCCAAGTTCTTGATTCTGCGCACTCGTAGCTTTGCCAATGACGTCATTGTTAATCGGTTGCCCGGTTTTCGCATTCAAAGCTCCAACACTGCCCGATATGGACGAGCTTTTGCTCACGGAATGATCAATGATCGCATTTCTCTTCGATTGCAGAGAACAGTCGCCACTGATCGAGCTCACGCTAATGCGTTCGCAGCTCACACTGCTTTGAATAGTGGACGAAGTCTGGCTGTCCGTTAAGATGTTCGAGTGGCCTTGACTTAATGGCGAAATTGATCGATGCGGTTCGTTGCTATTGTTATTATTACTTTTTACGGTATCAGTGGATCCGTCAGGTGACATATCAACGTCGGCTTCTCGCCGGTTTTGTGCTATGTCATCGTCACAGCGATTCTCAACATCTGTAAATATGCCACTAGATTCCATGCATGAATCCTCCATTTGAGGCTGCTCCGAGATGAAGACGTTTGAAGGTTGCAGCATAGGGCCATACAATTGACCATCGATCACCTGTGCACGTCTGTCCCCTCTGTGGAAAATGTCGTCGGCATCGCTTTCCGTGAAAAAATCAGAATCTGTCATGGGATCTTGACGTCGGATTGGAATGTTCTGCTGGTTGTTATGATTGAAGGATGGTTGCCGACCAAGCTGAGATTTTCTGGGGACATTCGAAGGAGAGTGATCGCCAGCTCCCCTCGAAGCAGGCCGTGACATCTCTCCATCTCCTTGGTATCCAGTGTCCAGACTAGTTATGCTTGTAACGCTGGTAATGAAACTGGTCGACACTTTTGATACGCTCGATTTGGTCATTTGGTCAGTTTTGGAGTCGGAGTCTGTCTGAGATAGTTCTGTGTATGGAATTACATTCGGCGGGGCTGGTGGTTGCGTTGTCATTATGACATCAGCTACATCTGTCTTCACTCCGACCGGATCTAGAGGCAGATCTTCAGGTGAAGGTGTCTGATCAATTCGCAACTGATGCAGTAATTTACTGCCTGCATGCATATTAATTGGGAGATCTAGGTTTGTTGTTGTTGTTGTCGAATCTAAAAATTCTTTCATTTGGTCAGGGGTTAAAATGCCCAAACTTTCGTCCATTTCGAATGAATTCTGCTTCTTCAGTGTTGGAGAAGGAACTTGGGCAGGTGCGCTTGAAGACAAAGACAAATCACATAATTCTATCGAACAGTCCAAGGTGCATTCTGTTAGGTCAAGGCCAAATGAAAAGCGTGGTTTGGCCTGGAGAGCATGTGATCCTATCATGTGGGCAATATTCGCTTGTATCTCGTAAGCATTGACTTCACCCTTTGGAAGATCGTCTGTATCCATCGCTTCAGCATGATTTTGAGCAAGTTGTCCTGGCTTCTCAGGTGCCAGTATAGTACTGTCCATTATATGCCTGGACATGTATAATAAATTCGTGGTATTCTGCTGATTTTTTGGCGATTCGATCATGTCCCTCGTGATGTTCATGAGATGCCTTGAAGGCGATATTGTCGTTGTAACATCAAGTAGGCGTTCGTTGTTCACGGTGGAATTTAGGACTAATTTCATGTCGGATTTGTCTGCAAATCTAATTGTCTCATCGAGATCTACAGACAAATCAACGAGATTTCTATAACTGTCCACTTCATCATCTGTACAAGTTGGTTTTAGTGTGCCATCTGCATCACAACTTGGTATGCTAATGTCTGACAACCGTTCACAGGTGTTCACATCACCAAAAATGTCGTTCTGCGATAACTTTGGATCCACAGTAACGGTACTTTCAAACGCCTGTGATGCTTCAATAAGAGTATGCGTTATGAATGCATTATCCGAAGTTACGTCCATCATCATGGCCTTTGGAATGACATCGTGCGTTACGTCCAGTAAAATGTTCTCCGCCTCATCATTGTTATCACGTACGAATGTCTGGGACCGTGTAAGGGTATGCGTTGTATCTGCAATGCTGATTGGTTGTTGGTTTGCAATCTGTTTATTGGAACTCTCTTTTGCAAATTTGTCTAGTATAATGGTTTCATTTTTGGTATGTTTCGGCGAAGCGTCTATACTTGCACATTTCTCTGGTTTTGTTAGAAATTTCCTGACTGCTGTTGCTGTTTTCTTTCCAACCAGACTTGCCGCTTCACTAATCCGCTCTCCTGAAAAGGACTTTTTCAGTGCAGCAACTGATGATATTGGTGGTCGTAGTCCAGTAAATGATGTCGGTCGCACTAGTTTTGCTGCAGATACAATTTGTGTTTTTTGTGGTATTCGTATTGCTGCTTGCACAGGTATACGAGTAACGCCGTCAAGTCTTGGTATTCGTGATTGATTTGAATCCTGAAAGTAAAAAGATTAGTGCAATTAGCAAACACTTGAAACTAAAATATTATATATATATATTATATATGTTTTTTATTATTAGTAACGTACCACCTTTTAACTGTTCATTGTTGAATGGAATCAAGGAAAAAATTCCTACTGAATCTGATATGAATCGGTACCTTTCACTTTTCCTTCGTATCCAGTTTTTTTTTTGTTTTTACTTTGAATACAATTAAAATAATCCAACATTGGTTTATCTCTAAAATCACATTAAATGCTCGAAACTCTTAGAACAATCTCGCAATAGAAATCTACTAAACATGCAGACATTTAGGAATATTTCTTCCCACTGAAGGGAATCCACAGGACTTTCACACCAGAGGAAAAGAAAATAAAAGTGGACGAAACTATTGATGCCTACCTCATGCCAGCATTATTTGGACGACTAGTTGTCTAGACCAGAGCCTTTTGCATATAAATTACGCCAACGTAAGCTTTTCTCTCTAGTCTAACAAAGGCTAGATCCTAGATGAATAAACGTCAGACTCCTACCACACATAAAGTGATTTTATTTAATGGTTCGAATGTGATGAATAGACCAGACGTCCGTGTTGTAGTTGGAAATGATATTTGTATTGCCGACAAAGGAAAGGCATTAAAGGGAAATAATACGCTGGCAGCAATTGAATACGAACATCGCATATTATTCCCACTATCAATAGTTTTAGATAGAGGATACTGAAATTTTATGGATGCCCTAGACTAAGAGATTTATTTGTCACTAAGTTATCTGAATAACATCAGAAGTTGTAATTATGTGGGGTGTTTGGAATGATATCATTTTATTGCCTTTTTTATTGGAAGATATCTCAGATCTAGGCTTATGTTTTCACGGGAAGAGTTCTATTTCTTATTTCACATTATTGGAAATAACTTCTTCTTCGACGGAAGAGTCTGGGTAATTGCTCCCAAAGCGAGAAAAAATCAAAATCTACAGAAGCCGGGGAATTTCATGTGCACGATTTCAGTTTTCTAACAGAATTTTTAATCACAATCCTTCCCTTATGAATTTGAGAGGATATAATGAAAGAAGTTATAATATCTATCTTTATCCTTAAGATTAATCCAATGAACAAATCCGTACAAGACTGTAGTCGTCAAATGTTATTACCCTTTAAAAAATTACCAAATACCCATCAGCAAAGGATAGTAGAGCTCCAAAACTTAGAGTTGGCAGCCAAAGGGAAAAAACACTTTGGTTTGCAACACTATGCACATGCAGGTCTAGTGGTAATAGACGCAAAAGAGCCTCGAAGGTCAGAGTGTCACCGTCTTGTGAACCCTACCGAAATATTTAGATATATCCTTAAAATACGCATTCTTCTCCCCGCTTCAATTTTCACCATAATCTTGTTCAATCATGCCCTTCTGATACGCACGTGCTGAAATATCCAGGAAATGTTCAATAAGAAGGTCAGTCTATGTAATAAATACATGAAGGATGCCAGGCTAATAGGTTTGAAACTCATAACTGTCTCTACCACACTCACCTCCACCCAGGAAACAAGCTATTCTCAGCGATTTCATCTATAAACGTCTCGTTATCAGTATAGTGTCGGAAATAGAAGTGCATTAATCTTTACTCTCGTTCGGCTAAGAAGACCATTGGATCATCAGAATTAATCGAGCCTACCTACTGAAGTCTGCCTATCCCTCCATAGAAGCCCACAAATATCTCCCAACAAGCACCCTATTCGTAATGTCTATTACATCAAGTCATTTCGCCAATTAATGATAATAAGCTCTCTTAGTTTCCGTGGTATCCATTAAGTTACGTCCTTTAGACCTATAAGTTCATTCTAAATTGCATATAAGGATCTATCATTATCTTTCCACGGTATAGAAGCCATATTTTTAGCTCAGCTTCACGATCCCACAGTATCATATAAACTTCAAAGTCTATACCTTTTCGAGGGATTTCGCACTGCGCCTGGAACTTTCTCCGTTTCCATGTATGGGGCGTTCCACCCTTCCAGCTATGCTAGGGGCTTTCCAATAAAAATAACCTTGGGCATCCTTTTATTGCTCCCTCTAAGAATATCAAATTTTTATTAAATGAAGTTTGTAACTTTGAAATTTTATTTAACTAGTTGCTATAGTTCAGAATAGGATGCGAAATGCCTGGATTTTCCAAAAACTTTCGAACAAGATTTCCCAATGTGTCCACATTACTCCTAATAGAATATTTCTGAATCAAATTAAAAATTAGGATTCCATTTTACTGTCTTTTGCTTTATGTTGAAAAGTGCTACACTTGAAAATAAGTAATAATCATAACATCCCCCCGGATGGATTTTCGTCGTTCATAATCTTACAGAAGTTTCACTCTGGAACTGTTTTTAGAACTTTCTATATCCTGCTGAGTTAACTCCACCAATGAAAGATAAACAACTTTTACTTTTGCTGTGCTGTACATAGAGTTCTGACTTAGTTTTACTAAACTTTGATAAAGGTTTCAATAAGGTAACCGCAAACTTACAAGTTTCAGTCTCCACCTCAACACAGCTCAGCACGACGACAACGGGGCCAAAAGTTACTTCTATTTAGTCCCTTATCAGCCCCCATCCTAGGAATAACCATAAAACTAAATTTGAGTTATTTATAGGGAGCTTGTTGTATCGTATTAATCGATACCAACCGAGCATGGAGGACGGTCTACACAAGATGTTGAATAGTCTTCGATTCAGTTTTATGTGGATAAGGGTTGCCTCGTTTAGGATATTACGGCCCACTTACGTCGGTCCTGTGTAAACGAATTAAACCTTGATAAATGACATAAATGCATCTGATTACGCTCAGAAGATTCCGACCATGTTGAGAATTAAATATCTGTTTATTAACCTTAGGTGTATGGCGCCGGAGTTCTGTGCTACAGCAGCTTCACTTTTGTCCTGAACTTGTGAAAGGAGCAGTCACCCTACAATTCTTGTTGGTTAAAAAATAAAATCAATACATCGCAGACAAAAGCCATCCTAGGCTTCATTACATACTCATGCTCCCTACGGCATTGTTCACCATATGCGTGTGATGCGTAAATTGTGTACGAGATTTCTGAAGAGATTAAGGGTACGGCTGCGGATATCCTTTTGTATTAGAGCACAAAAGGGTTATTGTTTCTAAGTTTTATCAACAGGAGTGTGCTTACTTGTAAAGTATGGTTTGATCTACTATTGATACTTTCACTATACATATACTATATGAATAATAAAGCAAAAAAGAGTTTGGCTTTATGTACGCGTTGTCAATATGAACAAGATGGAACAAGAGTCTTGTCCATCTACGCTAAATTAATTATAACAACTTTCTGAAAGCATTTTGAAGAA
>QYTT01077067.1:0-13622 GCA_006980735.1 Dasypogon diadema | reverse complement strand
TCAGAAGATTCCGACCATGTTGAGAATTAAATATCTGTTTATTAACCTTAGGTGTATGGCGCCGGAGTTCTGTGCTACAGCAGCTTCACTTTTGTCCTGAACTTGTGAAAGGAGCAGTCACCCTACAATTCTTGTTGGTTAAAAAATAAAATCAATACATCGCAGACAAAAGCCATCCTAGGCTTCATTACATACTCATGCTCCCTACGGCATTGTTCACCATATGCGTGTGATGCGTAAATTGTGTACGAGATTTCTGAAGAGATTAAGGGTACGGCTGCGGATATCCTTTTGTATTAGAGCACAAAAGGGTTATTGTTTCTAAGTTTTATCAACAGGAGTGTGCTTACTTGTAAAGTATGGTTTGATCTACTATTGATACTTTCACTATACATATACTATATGAATAATAAAGCAAAAAAGAGTTTGGCTTTATGTACGCGTTGTCAATATGAACAAGATGGAACAAGAGTCTTGTCCATCTACGCTAAATTAATTATAACAACTTTCTGAAAGCATTTTGAAGAACAGAATAAAGAGCATCCACTTCCATTAGACCAATGAATTCTGTGCAATTTACAGGGCATAGAATATACTGTGAAAAAGGTTGGACAAAGCTTGGAAAAAAAATTGTGGTAAAATTTGTGAAAATTTTCGATGAAAACCTACGAAAAAGCTTTATCCAAAAACTTGAACAGTAACAAGTTAACGTGGTCTGTGTACGTAAAACTACTCGAAGAAAATTTCTAGCTAGGAAGATTCAGGATAGAGGATTTGTACTTTTCGTATTCAATTGTAAAAATCGATAGAAGTGTTATATTTCTCAAATTCAGACAAGCTCTCAATTTTTATTCAATGTTTTTACTACTGCCAGACTTTCTGAATATTCATCAAGTAGATACTACTGAAAATTCTATAATATCAGAACTAAGTATATGCATAAATCTCACATCCTGGTAGATTGTATAAATATGTGAAATATGAAATTGCAATGCATCTGCTTTCTGAAATCCATTTCATAGTTAAATACGACAACGATAGAGATACAGCAGTTTATCTCAAGAACACAACTTTTTCGTCGTTTTATTGAATTTTCAACTGAAATGAAAAATTCATCTCCGGTTGTCTGCTACAAAAATTTCTTCCTTCTGTTTCTCACTGCAGATTTTGTTCCCCTAAATACACACAGAATTTGTAATACTGCAGTTTTCAACCAAAAATTTTATTTACATCCTGGGGAGGGGGGGATGTACTTAAAATGTACTAAGGGATGAGCAGTTAAAAATCGATAGCATTCATTCAACATGTAAATGTGAGGACACATAAATATGAAATGTATCACGAAAATCGTCTTTCAAGGAATTGTATTTAGGTTCAGGTATTTTCAGTAAGCTAAGGCTATATTGGATGAAATTTATTTAAATATTTATTGCAATTTTAAAATTTTACTGATTTTATGTCAAGGTTGATTGATTTTGTCTACCGTGCATGCACTTTCACATCATCTTTTATCAGAATTATATATTTAAGTCTGATTCTGATATGCTTATGGTATTCCCCAAAGAACTCTTCTCGGCCCTGTACTTTTTATACTGTATATCTTGCAGTTGCAAATAATCTCACAAACTGATTGAATGATCGGTATCCCTTTGATTTGTTCGTTTGGCACGCCTAAGGTTACCTAAAAGAAAACTCCAATCATAGCTTAACTAAATCAGTATTCCTAACAAAAACAACAAAATGTCCTAAAATTTTCATCAAAATCAAATCCCACCGTGAGTCAGTCAAATGGTGGTCGCATTCTATTTGTTATTTCTTGTTGTTTGTTAGTGCTTTAAATTATTTCGAGATATCAGGAAGAACAGCCAAGCGATAGACTGACTTCTGTGCACGTTGAGATTTGAGATAGTGTAAAATTTCATTTTCACAGAAAAAGTTTTCGTTGGAAATATACCATTTTTACGATATAGAAATAGAAAGACTCGCCATCTTGCTGTTAGATAGCCCACAAAATGAAACTACCATAAATGAAAAGTTTTTGAACCCTCCTCGTAATTAATTACCTTTCAAATTGTTACGCACACTAAGCATTCAAACCAAAATCTGTGAAATGTCAAGTTTTTTCAAAAGATGTTTTGCGCTAATGATCATTAAGAACACTCGCCTAATTAGGTAAATTTAATTGAGAAGTAAAATCACGTGAATCTCTCTTGTTTACTTTCATTCGCATAATAACTAATATTACAACACCCAAGTCCAATGGTAAAGCAATTAAATTAACGATAAATTTTCAAATTATTACCTTTCCGCAATTTGTAATGGATCACAGAGCCGGGTAACTTTCCTACCTATACCAAATAGGTGAAAATTCCTGTCCTTTTATAAAAGTACAAGTAATTGAAAGTTACTTATGATTTAAGATCAAACAGAAAATCCCATTAAGGCATTAGCAAAACGAGTTCACCAGCCTCAGCAGAAGTCAACAACCATATCCCATTAAGAATTGCTGCCATAGTTGCAATAATCACTATCTTGGAAAATGTATAGTACAATATTGAGTTGTGAACTGCGAACAATTACGCATGCGTAACACAAACAGTGCTAGGCCCAGGAAGCCTTCGTATAAATCACTTTTCTAAAACAAAACAAAACAGAAATTATTAACCGAAACTAAGCAGTGCATTTTAATGTAGCGTAAAGAATTAAGCCAATGTGCGAATCTTCATTCTGCATTCAGACGGGAAAACCTTATTCGGAGCTCCCTCAGGTGGAAATAATTAAACCAAAGTGGCAGGCCTTTGCGTGTCTCCGGTTGAGGTCAAACTACACTGGTTTGCGGTCTCATTTCCGTAAGACAAATTGGATTAAATTTCGGTTATACTGCTTTAAGTGCATTTTCAACGGATATTACACAGCTTCCTATTCAGGCAGTAATCCACTGGCTCATTTGTCATTAGAATTTATCTGCCATTTGCGATCAATACACACTGTATAGTGCTCTTCAACGGCTAGAGGTTCACAATGCTTCATGTGAATAAATTCAAAGTCACGGACTCCACTTCTACAATTAACTGCGCAATTCAATCAGAATAATTGTTAAAATTTCCAGTTGATTCCAGAAGCGGTTCAGTGCATTCTGATTTGCATATGAAATTAAACTGCAAAAACTGTTTAGTCTTTTTCACATTCTGCATAACCCCTTTTTATAAAATCCCCGAGGCTTCTAGAAACCACCAATGGCACCAATCAAAAATATATAGACTTGAATAATACGAGAAAAAAAAATAGTAATAGGCAAGGAAAAATAGTTGGGAAAAATAAACGAAGTGCAAAAAAAGGGTTAGACACTTGAAAATAAAATGAAGGTAAGGGGAAGTATTAACGAAGCAAAAGTACTAAAGAGGATACAGAAAAGAGAAGAAAAAATGTAAAATGCAAAGGAAAAACCAAAGAAAGGAGAATAGCTGAGACTCACAAAAATGGGTAAATATAAATAGAATAAATAAAGAAATGTGGATAAAAAGAAAGAAAAGCAAGAAAATGGTAATCGAAAGTAGCACAACAGAAATATGATTGATAGGAGAATGTTGGATAGCAAAAAAAAATATAAGGAATTAAAAATTGCAAAGAGTGGAGAAAATAACAAGCACCAAAACGGTTTGCATGAAGGAAATTAAATAAATAAAAAAACCGGACAAGTGCAAGATGAACTCGCGTGGAGAGGGTTCCGTACGATGAATATGTTATCTACCTTGTTTTTTAAATCTGACCCATATTTACCATATTATTTTAAGACCATAGACTTCTTATATGTTTTCCTGTAATCTATAAGTAAAGAACTATTTTCAGTTTCTTTTTTCAAAATTTTAGGCTTAGTAGTTTCGGAGATAAGGCGGGAGTGGTGAATTTTCATTTATTTTCTTGAATAACTTTAAAACTTTTTTTTATTTTAAAATTATAAAAAAAATATATTTGAGACAATATAAAAAATATATTTCATTTGATATATCAATTTTCTAATTTGGCCCCCAAAGGTGACCTCCATATTCAAAATTCATTTATTCACGTTACACGTCCGTGTTTGTGTCACAACGATGAATCTGAGGTATTTAACAGGGTGACTTAGTTATAGGCCACCAAAAATTGATACTTTGTAGGTAAAAACGTAGGAATTTTAGGTTTCCTTGTAAAAAGTACCACAATCCTGTGACGTTCACCTAGGTGCTCAGTTTCGTAAGGGCTCCTTCAGAAGTAAAGCTGTGGAACTCCACTACAATTTTTTTTATATGTTAGGATAACTACTGCTATTGTTTCTAATACTTCTTCTTCTTCAACTTGGAATTTTATACATCCATCTTTTTCAATTTTCTCCATATTTTTATGGTCATTTCAATTGAACGACCAGAACAGGAATCAGTTTCTAAAAACTTCTATTGTTAATGACCAAGTAGAAGCACTAGTAGTTTCTTCTTAAATCTGTTACTATAGTACTGGAGAGGTAAAAGTTTCACTTTTATCGATATTTATCCTTCCTTTTAATCTTCTGATTTCAAAAGACTACATTTCTACCCTCTTAAAATATTTTGAAACCTAGTTTCACCACATTTAGAACAAAACTTTTGTCCAAGTGCACCAGGGAACTCGAATAACTTTACAAAACACGTTAATATCGATTTTTATTGTTCACTTTATGGTGACCTATTTCTCAAATTCCTGTTTTGTTTCATCGATAAGTGAATTATAAAAAGTAATGCAGTGGAAGTTATGGAATTTCTGATTCCTTTCATGGGGATAAAACGGATGTGCTTCCTTGCTCCCCGAAGTATTATGAAAAAAAGGACAGCAAATCACGTCCAGTTGTCCCCTTACTTTGCGAAATTCAATCCATTAGGGCTGAAATTACGTACATGTGGTGCTGATATTACACTGTACGTAGTATGTTCATGTATTGCTATTGCGCTGTAATATTTTGCTGTTATAATGGTACAACTCATACTAATCTGCTGGTTAGACGCATAAGCCTTGAAATAATCCGATTCGACTTGAATTTCCCTTAGTACTCGGACTGGTTGATATAAGATAGTGAGGCAAAAACAGTGAAACCAAACAGTCCCAAGTGAAAACCATTTATGCTGTTTCTCTTTATTGCGACACGGTATTGTCTAGCAAAAAATTGCTAACTGGGAAAATTGGGAGAATGTCTGCAATATCCAATAAATTCAAGAATCTAATGATTAAGTAAAATGTTTCAGAAAATATCCATCCACAAAAGTAACAAATGTTTGCCTATTGATTTATCTGACAGCAAGAAAGATAAATACAATTCATCAAGGAGAAATTTATTACACAAGATATTTGAAGGAATTTTTCATCTAGAGAATGTCTGTCGAAATGGCGTACCTGAAAAATTACTCTATTTCAGTGAAGTGTTTGGGTTTTCATGTAAAAATTGAACTTTTTACCAGGGTAGCAAAAAATCCTTTACTTTTTTTTCTACTCTACTAACTGCTTGTATTAAGACAAATAAGAAGAAACACGCCTCGTAGATAGCTGCTTTTTCAGTATATACTCAATATATAATCCTTCTACAAGTTTTGCATAAAATACACAAGGCTATGTACATTTTCCAATATATGAACAACCACAAGGTGGGAAGTTTTGATTACTTTTATATTTACAGACATCAAATTCACTGTTTTTGTGGAATTTTATTGAATATCCAGTTCTTCCACAATAATTTGTAAAAGATTTTCAATACAATTTTCTGGTTTATCCTATTTATTTTTGTATCAGAAATAACAAATTAGCCAGCATTCTTCAATTTGAACAAATCAACTTCCAATTCTAAGGAACATTAATTACATGAAAACGAACATTTTTTAATTTGAAGAAAACACCTTTCAACTCAAAAAGAACACCTTTTAACTCAACGAGAACATTTTTCAACACAAAATTCTGACTCCTTACAAATAGGGAAAAAAAAACAAGCGAAAGAAACAGATATAGAAGGTGTTCCGCCTTAAAATATAACACCTTGTAACCTTTTGAATATACATCTTATGTAGCCTGTTATAGTGGCATTTGTTACAAAAGCCTTCGTCTACTTGAGTTAATCGCCACCCATGTTTCTTGTTCTCTCCTATACATACACTAAGGCTCAAACTATAAAACAGTAGCCTATAAAAGAGAAGATGTGAACAAAGAGAATTTCCTCTATTTCAGCATTCAGGTCTCAACTGGAAACAAGGAAGACACTATTAGGTATTGGTGGATGGCATAGTAGAACCCAGTTTATATTTTATCCGAGAATAGAATAGAGATAGAGTAGGTTACAAGCCACATAGCAAAGGAGCTTTGACTCATGCACCCCAAGAATATCCCATTTTTCGTTCCAGCTACCTTCATCTGGACTCGCTAGTCTTCGCAATACAAAGTGGGGTGTCCTTGAATACTCTCCATTTTGCTTTGCAGGATTAAGCCACTTTGAACAATTTCAAAAGTACAAGGTGGCAAAAAAATATCCATCACCTTGTATTTGCCAAACCTATTGTGGCTAGACTTTTGATACGTCCTCGTGTGTGCATCTCGTTTCTCAAACTCCTATTTCAAAACTACTATATTAACTGACAGCAACAGCTAATAAAACACTCCTCTGCAATTATAATCACTGCAAAACTGATTAATTCTGCACCTTGTAAACATGTCAAACATATCATGTTTTATGGGACTACTCCACTCTCGGTCTGATTTGAAAATAGCCATAATCAAATACAAAGAAGAAGAAGAAGAAAAAACAACATACAACATAAGCATAGTGCGCGCGCCGTCTGGAATGCTTTTATTACGTTTCCTGATTCTTGACTAAAAATAATGACAAAGCACAAAACAAGTATAGCTTCCCTACATCAGATTCAGGTTGAGAGCACATGCAATCAAGCCATTCTACCGAATCCACAGCACACAATCGCGTGTTCCTCCCCATTCTATAGTAGGCTCTTGTGCAGGTTGCTTTATTTTCTGATCCACTTACTATAAATACTAAATAGGCATGCCGCATGCGTAGTCGCATAAAATTGGTGAAAAGAGCATCGTGCGCAGCGATATAACTACATCTTGGGTGCACTGCACATGCATGCAATTTGTTGTGGGACAATCATCTCGTTGATGGGAATCTCGTTACAGGTAGCTGACGATTATATAGCTCTACTAGCTAAATTAGCGGTGGCAGTCTTGTGCAAAGACGAGTTCTTTTGCAATAGGGTTTACAATTTCCATAGTTTCGATGGTGACTTACGAAATGGTAGCAATGTGGAGCTCTGGCTGTATTGGACTTGAGTTCCCCCATTAAATCTACATTTTCATACTATGGGGAGCACGTTCACCTGGCGTTTACTTGTATCTTAAGTGGTCAAGTAAATAGCATATTTTATGCAAGACGAAAACGTATCCAACTTGTTTATCTTCCCAAATGTATCTAGATAATATTTCTGGCTGTCTTGTCGAACAACCTGTGAATTTGGGACAAGAATGCTAAATAGGCGGCTCCATTGAAATATTTTTAGATCTATCGCTGCCAGGTACACTTTACTGTCACTTCCATTAAAGTTTATCATAGGTCTGGATTCGACCTTGTGAGCAAGTTAATTACATTTTCCACTTGGGTGATCCCATTTCCTACATGCCGGAAATACAAGATTATTTTTATACACAATACTGAGTGAGATCTTTGTGTGAACGTTCTTCGCGTTGCTGTCAACTTCAGGTACGAAATTATAAGGAAAAAATGCTCAAAAAGATTTTCCGTTGATGACACATGAGTAATGAAACACTTTTGGATAAGTGAAGCCTTCTATCATGCCTTTGGCTTCCCATTCCGTGACGTGACCTGGACAAGTTAACCAGTATATACCGGAAGTAAACAACCACAGGCATATCCACAAAAGTCAAGTGAATCCCTGAGGAAGGGAAAAATATCTCATACAAAATTCCATGGGATTTTTTTTCCATTATATTCCTGATTCCCCCCACCCCCACCTCTTTTGCTTGTTTCGCAGATGCTCACATTTGCCTCGTCTCGTACTTTCTCTCTACCTCACAACAATTTCCGTGAAAGACCGGAAGCCTGAAAAATACTTTCCATCTCCTAACGAAACAATGCCACGCTATAACTTATTAATAGCAGTCTCGCAGGATTAGGTTTTGAGCCTGTGTAGACCTTTTTACGTAATATTATGTACAGAGTGGTTAAGCTTTTCTAAATTGCTCCAGAAAGTAGATAGGATGGGGAGGTTAAGGAGGGATTCACTTTGGAATTTGGAAACATTTTTCCTTGGACTTGATTAAAATTTTAAGAAGAGATAAGTTGTTTCGTTTTCGAAAATTAACACCGAATACACTCGATGTAGAAATGACGCATGTGTTTATCAGACTGATGCATGAAAATGCAAAAGTTTTTTTTTTGGATAATTAATAGGTCATGGTTGAAGTGAATGATTTCATGTTTATTTATCTCCCGCAATCCATCTGAAGTTCACATTAATGCTGGGCTTATTAATGGTAAAAGTTAATCAGTATACGCAGTACTCTGAATGGGAGGAATACATCTTCACCGAAAATGAAACTCTGTTTACCATTTGCGTATATTTATTCGGCTGTACTACGAGTCAGTGAAGCCATATGCCACCGAGGGAAATTTGTTTTAGAAAATAAAATCTTTTTTTCTAATTAAAAGTTGTTTTTTTTTGTATGATTTAGCCAAATCTCAGAGGAAGCTCTATGATGCTTAGCATAGCGTTGACCAAAAAACGGAAGGAGTCTAATAGGTGTTGATGTACAATTATCTGAGTCATAACCAGAAGAAAAGATACAAAATGACTGCCTGTTCCACATAAAAATTTCCCGGCTTGTATGGCTCATAGGAAGTACTCTACAAGGAATAAAACTAAAAATTTCATCACAACTATACTCATGGAAGTAACGATAAAAGAGCGAAAAGCAACTAATACGACATTAGTGCTCCAGAGTATCGATACTTGATGTTACTAACACGTCGCCAATAATTTTAAAAGTCTTGCTTTCTTGCACCCAGTCTAACGCAGTGCGTCCTGGAAAGATATGGGAATTAAAATCTGATCTGAGTCGGATTTGAAATATGCAGAGGAACATAAGATCAGGTGCTGAATTATTTTTTAAATCGCTGGAAAGAGCCGAAGAATTTCATTGCATTTTTACAATGGAAGTAGAAAAATCGTTTGTTTCTCTTGTAAAAATCTTTGTGTTTATTCAACCTAGCTACCTTCCAACTCGACACACTTCATCCAACGATGTCCAAATTTAATTTTTTGATAGCATCAGCAAAATAGAAACACTCAAACTCTTCAAAAAATTCATTAATTTCGGCGATTAGTTTCATTATTTGAGTTCTCTATTTGAGTGAAAGTTTTGATAAATGTAGAAACCGCACAGGGTCAAATATAGAGAATTCAATCGATCCAACAACACTGCCTAAAATTCTCCTGTGATTATCTTTCCTAGTTCAAAGTAGTCAATAAAAATAGTATGCCATGCGCATTTCAAAACAGTAGGCCAAAACTATTTCAGTTGATTGACTTGCTTTCGGTCATTTCGGTGCACTTGAACCAGATTTCTTTGACTGTTGAGTTGACTCCGGTGTGCTGTGATGAATCCATGTTTCATCGATGATGATGTATTGACTCAGAAATTCCTTTGAATTACATTGGAACATGGAAATACCTAGCGCCTCGTCTTTGTGAATTCACTAAACCTTAGCAATTTTTCGTGATGAGAAAATAATTGCTATTAAGTAGGACAGGTGAAGTAATCTGTACAGAGGTTCAACCAAACAAGAGGCACAACTCTTAAGTACAAGCAGCGAAATACCTTTAGGTCCGGTCAAGAATAGCAGACAGAAGGTGGAACAATTATAGTAAGAACGTGGACCTGTTACGGTCTCCAACTTCGGCTTACTAAAGATGAGTTTCTTAGTTCTTGATGACGAATTAATCACTGCCATGTAGTTGAATAGAAGAACACAAGAATTTTTTTGTCAGAAAGTTTAGCCGTTTTATCTTTGCAGGTTTCAGGCACCTTCAGACAAATTGCAACAAATGTTTATATGTAGAAGTTCAGGGATTTTAAAAATACCCAATTTTAGACCGAGTGTAAATATTAGCACTAAGGAGATATTTATCAAGTTTTTCATGGGCATAGAGTTCGAAAGTGTGAATCTTCGCCTAAAAAATAGGAAAGATACCACATTCAACATTATATCAGCCCATCAGTCAGACTAGATTAAGCGCAAGTCCAGAATTAAACTTTTTTAACATAGTGCTCGAAGGCGACATTTTTCGAAGATTTTACGAATCAAGCATACAGGGTTAAGAAATAAGCCTCTCGTAATCTCAAGATAGAGATAAGGAACTTCATGTTCCATGCAGGCTTCCTAATTCTTTTCTTAGGAATATCGGTATGTCGACGCATCAGCTATGACTACCGAGAGATTGTACATGAATAGATTGGGTCCGAGAATGGAACCCTAAGGTACTCCACTTTGAGTTAGTGCACACAAAATTGAAGAAGAGATTTTAAGAAACCAGGAAAATAGTTCATCAAGCCTTGCGATATCCAATCCAACCGTAAAAGAATCCGACTTGGTAAACGTGTGGTTTCAAAAGGACGGAGCCATATTACACAAAACACAAACAACAATGGCTTTACTGAGAGATATGTTTCCTGACCAAGTTATTTCGAAATTTAGGAATGTTGATGTTGATTAGCTATCGACATGTCCGTACCTTAGGGCTCTAGACTTCTTTCTTTAGAGCAAAATTTACGTTAAAAACCTGAAACAATTATTGTCCAATTAAAAGGAAAACATCCGAAAAGCAATAAACTAAATACCGCCAGAAATGTGTAAAAATGTAATCGAAAAAGTTTTTCTATTTCAAAAATTATAACAAAACAAAGTAGTAAACCTT
Source organism: Dasypogon diadema (assembly GCA_006980735.1). Lineage (NCBI taxonomy): Eukaryota > Metazoa > Arthropoda > Insecta > Diptera > Asilidae > Dasypogon > Dasypogon diadema. The sequence goes on along the minus strand of QYTT01077067.1, from coordinate 2,625 downwards.
CCCGACAAACACCCTATAAAAAAATTGCAAAGAAAAGGTATGCGGATTGTGCGTATATTGCACATGTAGTAGAAGTAGGCGACCTAGACGAGATAGCTGCCTATATAATGTCTCCATCATGTTCCAAAACGGCAGTTTTTCGGAATGGAAATGAATTTTGTATGAGTATAAATTCTGACGGTGAACTGGGAGCCTATTCAGAAAAGAAGTGGATCTTATTTTAAACGTAAAAAAGTTATAAATCTGCACAGAAACATAAAACTCAAATATTAAAAGTGGTTTTCATAATAAGAGGATTCCAAAAAAAAAAAAACTTGTCAGGGAAAAATGAATGAAAACGGAAAGTGGTATTTCATCACCATAATAACCCAGTCGTTCTGCTAAAAAAGAAAAGTCCGTCGTGTTGATGCTACTCTGCCGGTTTTTGCAGATCCGCATATATAATGTACCTATGTGCAGTACCCCCCCAAAGTATTTTGTCAGTAATGAATTGTTGCATTGATTGCAGTCGATATCTGGGTCAAGTTTTGATCATGGCCACAGATTTAATCTCTGTATTGATAAGTCGAGAGCCATTTACCCTGACTACCTCTAGATTCATTCAAATCATCATAAACAAATAACGATAGGTGAAATTTCTGTCTATTCAGACAATGATGGCTGATTAAAAGAAAATCTATGGGTCTTTACAAATTATGACACCTGAAATTGCATTTCTACCTATAAAATAAAGTGGAAGGAAAAGCGATGATAGAAATGCAGTCGTGAGTACGGCACTTTACTATAGGATGGTATCTTTGGCAATGGAAATGGTTGGTGGTAGGTAAATGTGCACATCAAAGATTTACACTGAAGTATCTAATTACACACCGCAATGTGCACTGTGAATGAGGTTTACTACACCACCGAGACCAGAGTTATCAAGACAAAATTGCCTCTGGATTTATGTAAGTGCCTGGCTGCTTGCAACCAACCACATTGTGATGATGCATGAAAATAAAATGAGCCTCTTAATGGCTTCTTTTGTGGACTGGTACTAATGAGGACGATAATAACAAAATTTACAAACAATTTATCTTTGAAAGTACAATATTCATGAAAAAGTTATAAGTTGTGGCGTATTAATAAATTGTGAGGAGGAGATAGAAAGCTTGCAAAATTCAGGTGGTGAATATTGCAAAATTACACTCTAAAAAATATGCTACTTGGAATCTTTATAAAAATACAGTTATAGGGTGCAAAACTCAGCGTTAGGCCTAATCTATAAAACAAAAAGAAAGTAAAACGGGAAGTATTTTAATAAAAGCAAAGAACTGAAGAAAGTACATTATAAATAAACAAAAACAAAATATTTACTTAACACGTTGACTGCCGTGAGGGTCACCAGCATTTAAAAGCTCTCTCACCATAAAGGCATTTTAACACAGAACTCTCTCACGAAAGCTTTTATGCTAATTTCGGCAGCCAACGTGTTAAGGTAGTCATAAGACAACCTCTCAAAACCAAAACCATCCACCTTCCGAACTTCAAGCCACAGAGCATTCCAAAAAAGATCATCCTTGAACTAGCCTACGATGAATGCAAAAACTGAATCCCACCATAAGATAATCAGGTTCTATATATGAATTAGGACGCCATATTTATTTTATTACAAGGCCTCTACCTCTTTTAAATGCAGAACGTAGAACTCCCACCAAGATTCAGTACCCGTACCCATCTTAAGTGATAACTCAGAAAGGGATTAAATAAAAGGGTACCTAAGACGGAACCTTGCGTTACCATGCAAACGAATCAGAGAATGATTGACTTACACGAATATGCTGAAATCTATTAAAGAGAAGATTTCTGATCAACTCCACATTTGGGCTCGTAAAGCAATAATTACCACAGAATTTAACACCATTGGTCCAGGGCATTAGAAGTAAATTCTTTACATCTTCTAGCAACATTTGTCAGGTTAAAATTTCCCAATCTCCTCTTGCCTAAAATTCCCCCATCCGCCTAAGCTGTGCTGTGTTCAAAGAAACCCCCCTTTAGGCCAATGTCACACGACCATACAAATGTTGTACATGCACAGCAGCAGGTCCGGACTTTTGACGGTAAATAATCTTCAGCATCCCATTTGCGTTTCCATCGGAACCTTTTCTTCTTCTTTAATTCTTCTGAAGTGAAGGGCATGAGAAGAAAGGATCGAGCATTTTTGATCGACCAGCCAACATAGCCTGAAAAAGGCGAGGATCACTTCCCTATGAGATACCACGTTAGAGAAAAAAAGGTTATAATTGGGGATGACACGTGTCGATTCTGTTTGGAGTTTTGACTAAATGGGTTTTATTAAAAGTCTTGAGCTTGATTGGTGGAGGTGATTGAAAACTCCCTCTATCTAAAGCCCTCCTATAAAAAAAATAATAGAGAATTAAGAGAATGCTTTGCAAAATAACAAGTCACATCGTACTATACTTTGCCATTTGCCTGTATTACAAAACAAGATGAAAAAACATCTACCGGTTCTATAATAGAATTATGTTTAATAAAGCTGAAATTTAAAATATGACTTCTCGAAACTTTCGGAAGTTTTCACCAGTAAAATCATTCTTCTATGCGAAACAAGGAACTACTAGCACT
>QYTT01077066.1:0-11110 GCA_006980735.1 Dasypogon diadema | reverse complement strand
GATTTCCACCACAAATTTCCAATAATTAAGGTTCTTTAAAATTTTCAGCTCTTAACACTTCTTTGCGTCTTCACTCCTCCGGGACCAAAACGAGAAGACCGCCCTGACCTCGATCATCTTCTCTCATCCCCTTTTACGATATTCGGGCGGAAATTGCTTTAATTTTTCAATAACGTAAGCGTACGTTTATACTGAGGTGGTTTAGGTTTTGGTTTCTGGGATCCATTTTATTTGTTGGATTGTCTCTTGCTGAGTCGACTTGGGTTAGTTTTTTTTGTTAGTTATGTACTTCCTAAATATTTTTGGGTATTCGACGAAATTTGCAATATTTAATTATTAATTACAATAATTCCATTCTTATTTATTTATATCATGTAAATCGTCTTTTATACCTTGCTTCTTATGGTATTCAGGCTAGCTAGCACCTTACAGTGATAAGGAAAAATATGTAAAAGAAATACTCTTTGTTAAATTATGTTCCGAAAAAATATTATTTTCACAGTTATCTACACACATAGAAATTGAAATCGACTGCAATAGATTTAGAACGAGGCGGGGCTAAAGTAGCCTATACACTGCGGCCACCAGTTGGCCTATTGTGCTCCGCACTGTTTAGAGTTCCTCCATCAGTCCCACTCTTTCAAGAAAGAGAAGTATCTTTTTGAAGGAAATGTTCTCGAAGACTGTAGGCCTCATCGTGCAACTGCCTCGCATTCACAAAGAATGTGTTCCGACGTCTCCTCCTCTTCGAGACAGAATTTACATATTTCGGTGGTTTCAACGCCCATCCGATTAAGGTGCTTTCCAAGCCTGCAGTGCCCTGTAAGAACTCCTACAATGATTCTTACCTGATTCTTTGGCAGTTGTAATAGTTCCAAAGTTTTTTTTTGGGAAGGGCTTTTGATAATTTTTTTGTTTGTTTTGAGCCCCTTTCCAATGCCCACTGCTGCTCCAGCTGATTATGTAGCCAGGTGTTGAGGTCGTATTTAGCGGTTCTATAAGAGATACCGCAGAAAGGTTCTGGTCCAACGAGGGGCATTGATGCACCTCTCTTGGCCAGCATGTCTGCTTCTTCGTTACCCTCAAAGCCTGAATGCCTCGGTAATCGATTGCAATAACTTAAATCTTGAACAGACCCATACTGTGCTATAAATGGTTAAAATAATAAACGAAATAAGAAAAAGTTCCAATAAATCCATATATTGATTACTTATCGGCGGCAACACCAAGTATGTAACATATGAATGCCATTTTTCAGTCATTTCCCATACATCACATAGATATTGTGACATCTCTGTTTCTTATGATTTAATAGATCCTTAAAAGTCAATTCGAATCTATTTGAGTCCATAGCAATTCATTTTCAGTCCAACTTAACTGACTTACCCAGGAACGCAACCCCTAAGTGATCTGAATTGGATTTAAATATTGCCGCAGGGAATAGCTTTCTCTCCTTTAAACGACAAAGGGAAAAATTGCAGCATGGTCTAAAAAACTTCATATAAAAAACGTGAACGGTTGAAACGCTGAGCTTTCTTTTTTTTATCTAAGATTGTGAGAGCAATGAGGAGAATTTTCGTAAAATACGAGCAAAGCTATTTCAATAAATTTATCCTTCGATAAGGAATTTTATATAAGAGGTTAGAGTCATTTTGTACATAAAATTGTTCCACAAAAAATGATATGCGAATGCGGTATAGTTCTCTAACCTCGAAGGGTTTTAACACCCTCAACCCAGCGTGTGAAAAACAGAAGAAGAAAAACTAATTCTATACTCCATGGATTCCAACCGTTCTTTTAAACTTTCATAACTGCGTTTGTAAAAAAAAACACAGCTATTCTGAACCATTCTGGGTTTTCCGGCCTTTTGCACCCTGGTGATGTTCATTCGGAAGCCGTGTGCAAACCATCTCAGCCTTCCAGAATTAATAAAGGGGATAACTTTATGTTGTGAATTACTGAAACTCGGTGCAACATCGAATTAACTGATTATAGCTTTCAGTGGTTAAGTACATAAATAGCCCGAATTCAAATATTGATAAAAACCCGAAAACTAAAGATGTAAAATAGAACCGGCAAAAACCTACTTTGGTTGTTTTTTCCGAAATCTTGGTTTTCGTAAAAGCCGGCTTCTGCCGTGGCAATGTGTCTTTTTCTGTTTTTCCACTTTTTTCGGTTTTTTCCAGTTTTCTCGGCTTTCGGTTTTTCCTCTTTTCTCGGTTTTCCAACTTTTTTCAGTTTTTTTCGCTTTTTTCGGTTTTTCCATTCTTTTAGGTTTTTTTTCACTTTGTTCTGATTTTTTTTGGTTTTTCCCAGTTTCTTGTTTTCTTTCTACTTTTTCGGTTTTTGCATTTTTCCGATTTTTTACACTTTTCCGATTTCCACTTTTTCCGGTTTTTATTTATTTTCAAGCAAAGTAAACTCAGAAATATCAGGTCGGGCCAATTTTCGAGTTCCGCAGTTCCGTAGGACATGATCTAAAGCCAAATTGAATGAAATAGCATACGCTGGATTTATCCTTTCTTATGCCCATATTGGAACTTCTTGGAGGTGTTCTTCTGAAACCTTACAATTTCTGCTGACTCTTTCAGCATGACTCACCAAAGTTTTATAATCATCCGAGTTCTTCCTATGCTGGCTAGCACAACTCATGGGGTTGCATTTATAACGCTATCGTAACCCTGCTTAAAGTCCACAAAAAGGTAATAGCGCAGAATATTACCCCTGCCTTATTTGGGACACAGTGAGGATCTAATCAACAGTTCATCTTTCCTCGAGTGGGACGTTAGTTGACAAATCAAAGCAAACGAATCCGGGCAGATTTTCTTATCTTTCTGCAGATTTTTATAATAGTTAGGCTTATATTCTGACGTCATATTTCGTTATAACAAGGCAAATACAAAGATAAAGACTTGAATTCGGAAAGGCCCCCAGTTATGCCTAATAAAAAACCTGTTTTTTTTTAAGGAAAACGCTTCGAATTTGGCACACAGACAGTCTGGATTGGAATTGGCCCTTATTGAGTAGTGAATTGTCTGCGCCCAGTTGGGGAGGGGTGTTGTATTTGAAGAAATGAAATTGACCCCCAAATTACCTTTAAATGTAATTCTGAATCAAGATCAAGAACACTGCTAAGTGCCTATTTTTTTACCCTCCAACCTTTCGAGATATTCCACCGCCCCTTACATTTTGTGTATTATCTATATTATGCAGACATTTTTGAAAAAAATAACGTACCGTAAATATTTTTATGCGAAACAGCTTTCTAGAACACAGAAATTGTGTACGATAAATCAATTTTGCGTTAGGTATTAAAAGTAGGATTTCTATATAATAAGTAAGATATTACAAGTGTCATATATTGTCATCCAATTTGTTTCATTTTACGCTGGATATTTTAATTGTGCTAAAGTATTTTTGTGCCAAATTTTTTGCTAACTTTTAGTTTTAGAGACAAAGAGCGATTTTTTATTATAATGGCTGAAGGTTTCGTGGCTGTTTAAATTGGCGCATTTTCGAACCTGATCTTTCAATTTTAATAAGGTATCATAATACTCATTCGAGTATACCGTCTGTTTAGGGTATAACTTATTCAAAATTGTGTGATAACTATTGAGAAAAATTTCTTTTGTTTATTTTCTCAAATTTGCATAAATAAACTGAAGTTTTCATATTTCGTAGTGGCAAAATTTGAATTCAAGTCTTGCCGCGATCTTAAGCATGCAAGGGATACCGATATATCTTAACTATCATATATTTGTCACACATTGTCTCAAATGAGAATGTAAGCGCAATAGGGAAAGTATACGTAACACTCAAATGGGTGTCACTTTTGAGCTACAGATTTTAATGATATACTGTCTTCAGGTTTTTCGTCTCTCTGACCTAAATAAGTATGCAAGTATGGTAAGTCACAAAAGATTTTAGCACGTCGCAGTGACAGAAATGTGGAGATAATACAGTGACAACGAGGATTTTAACAATAAAAATACCATGGGACATAGGGGAAAATTAACAATAACAGAAAAAAGATCTTTGAATGATAACATTCTACTGAAATTACATAATATTTATTGGAAGATTTATTTAAAAACAAAACATAATAAGGATCATCAAAACGTTCACAGTCAATAATTTTTGTTATTTCTGTGAAATCAAGCAACAACTTGCTTCAATTTTTCCATTTTTCAGTACAAGGTTGCGTATTTTTCGCAGATAATACGCACAATAAATTATGGAAAATTATTTTCAATTACATTTGTCATTGGTACTGCCCTGGGCATTTTCAACTGCAAAGCGTACCGCACCTGTTTCTAAAGTAGCGCTTCAATTCATGCAATTCACTTATACATAAATTTATGTAAATTTGAAAATGAGAAAATTATTTTTGCGGTTCGAATACCATTAACGCAATGGTACACCGCATTTAAATGATATTTGTTGGAATTCCCGGAATTTAAAAAGCGTTCTCTCTAGACATTTCCCACTTTTACACCTCACTTCAAGCTTCAGTTATGAAAAAGTAAGTAGATTGTAGCCTGGTTTCGATTTATTTTGCCATTCGCTCCCAGGGGGGCATTAAACGATGAAAATAGAACGCGTCCCTAAATAAAAGAACCCCCGCCGATGCACAGCCACCACCACCCATCCCAGATCATTAGGTCTCTACATCATCACTGCAGAAAAATTTTCCGATAGAGTTTCCATTACCATAATTTATGCTCGCATGGATGCATAGTAAAAAGTGTTCAAGAGAGCTCCTGTAGTTGAGCTACTTAATCATGAGAGGGATTAACGTCGCCCGATATGCAAATAATGACCTCGTAAAGTAGTTCCATTTTTCTACAGCAGATCCGTTCCTCCACCTACAAAACTTTTCCATAAGCGGTCCTGAAAATACCTGGACTATTGCTTACAGTCACTGCATTATCGCAACACTTGCGCGTATATTTTAAAGGTAGAAGCAATTTCGGGCTTATCATGATCTTGAGCACGACATAAAACACAAGGGTTAATCTGTGAGGGTTTGTTCCAGAGCAGAACTTTTATTCTGCATTAATAAAGCTTAATACTGGAACCCTTGAATCAACAGGGAAAACTCCTTTTATGGCAACAACTTGCGTGAGTTCAAGATTTTCTCCTGCTAAGGAAAAGTTCACTTAAAGAGGCAATAATACCTCTTATCCTTCATATCGGGTTACACAAACATATACATATAAAAGAGCAGGCGAACGCTTAGAATAAACTTTACTGGCCATTTAGAAGCAACAGTAATAGCGGAAATTCTTTCTTGAATTGGACTCTTATTTAAGGAAGCTATTAAGGCTTCCAACACGCCAAGCAATTCTAGGACGATAACTTGTTCCCTTGCAAGCTAACTTCCACTTCTTATTTACGGCTAATTTTTCGATAGAGGCAAAAATGTTAAAAAATCAATAAACGTTTTACTGCCTGAATAAAGCGCACTAGTGACACTCTACAGGTGAAAAAGTGTTATTTCATAAATTATAAAAATATTACACGTTCGAACTCGTTTATTATTCATACCTCATGAGGGCATTGAATTTCCACAGAAGTTTTTATTCCTGCTAACTTTTACTTTGGTTGGGTATGTAGTCGTAGGCACATGGAAAAGCGGAATATTTCAACAGAAAGATACAAAAAATTTCAGGAGATTTTCGACATTCAGCAGTTATTTATAATTTAGATGGTGGTCCCCACAAAATATTAATATTCCTAGCGTTATGCGATATTTTGTATCAAATTACATCACCACAAATTACAGCTTAAAACTTCAGTTCTGAGGTGAGGTCACTTTAATCATTTGTACCATGATATCTATGTATATATTATATTAGTCACGGAAAAATAACTTTTTATGTATCTAGGCTCTTTATTATAAAACAAAATATTACTCACTCAAAAACGCTCTCTATCTAACCTATCTAAGTACATATATAGAAAATATATAAAAAGATGCAATATAAACGGTACAAAAAGGTACACGAAAACTAAGAAAGACATGAAAAATATAACATATCAAAGAGTGACGCAAAAGCTAATATAAAGGTACGATAAGGCACATAAAAGTAAATACAAAAGATTTTAGAAGGAACAATAAACACTGTCTGAAAGAAACACAGCCTCTAACATAAACAGTGAAAACCTAACACAAGTGAAATCTATTTCAAACAATTTATATAAATTAATACAAAAGATAAAAGCATCGAAATGAAAAATTTCTACAAAAAATTTAGACCATTACAATATATTGTGAAAAGGGCAAGTGAGAGTTCAAATTAGAGCCCAAAATTTTGATTCTTTTAAAATACCAAAGTTAAAAATAGCCTAAACGGACAAACAATTTATAAATTAGGAGTAGAGTCCCGCGGGACCAACCTTCAGCGTCGAAAACACCTAAAAGTTGTTCCCGGCATCACTCCAGTTTTGCCAGTCCAACGAGGGACCCACCTTACAGGTCTACAGTTCATCTCTATTGCTTGAGGGTGGAGAGTGTGTATCAAACGCAGTATGTGAACACACACGGGCCCGTAAGTCTTCCTTCATTGCCAAGTTGCAGAGGCACTTTCGAACAGCTGGTAGCGAAACAGGTCACATTCAACTGCACGCGGCCACCGCTGGCGGCCGTGCAGAACTGCAGACTGGCCTTGCACTCGTAGGTGCACTTGTTCACGGGGTTTATCCCCGCTACTGAGAGCTTCAGGCACCGCGGGAAAGGTAGGTCGAGGTCCCCCGTTGGACTGGCAAAGCTGGAGTGCTGCCGAGAACAACTTGAGAGCTTACGTGAGCCTACAGGGTGGTCCCGCGGGACTCTATTCCTTCATTTAAAACTCCTCGTTCATTTTACCTTAGCTTTACCTTTGGCTGGGGCACTTTTTTTCAGTAAATGTTTTATGTTTCAAAATTTTTTGTGAAAATTATTCTTCTTTTCACATTTTGGACTTATTATTAAATTATCTAGGAATAGATTATCTTACCGTTAGGGAATTATTGTTTGTGTTTATGTTAATTGTTCTTTTTAGAGCCTTTAAGATATAATTTTATGTGCATTTTAAACTTACATTTGTATGCGAGTTTGTGTCATTTTTACAGTCCTTGTGTCTTTTTATATGTATTTGTTGTGTGCATTTTGCTACTATTTTGTGTCTTTTGTATTTTTTTGTGCCATGGATTGTATCTTTTTATATATTCTATTGTATATATAGAAGATAGTTAGTTAGAGCCGCGCATTTTTTATCCTTTGTTATTTATAACTTTTACTTATTAAAGAGTCTATATACATAAAAAAATTATTATTATATTATGTAGACGATTTTTAGGAAACGAAAAAAGTAAAGAAAAAATGATTTTTTATTTGATATAACTGAAAATTGTATACGAAAACTCCATGAAGGGATTGTTCGATTTATTCCATTTTCAAATCCGGTCTGTAAATTTTAGGAAAGTAGCAAATTTAAAGTTTCCAGCTCAAAGCGTTTTCGTTTTTATCGCACAGAGAGTCAGACAAACGGAAAGCTATAAAATAATTTCTTTTTATTGCCTAATAATGGCTATGTAGTTTATTTTTTTATATCTTGAATATTTTAAGGAATTACAGACGTTTGATTAGGATATTATTATTTTTCCCATAAAAAATTCCTAAAAATAACATTTTTTAGGCCTTAAAAAGAGGTTCCCCCTTTACATGCTCTTCCTTTGTATTGATTCAAGAGGTCATCAGCACGGCATGAGTGCTGGTGTCGCCTGGTGTGGACACACTAATCAGATTTTGGAAAAGAAATTACAATATATGGATTAAATTGTTAAATCTCCAACCCTATAATGCCCATAGTAGAGCGTAAACAAAAAGAAATTTTGGCAAAGAGGAGTTTGGAAATCATAACCTTAGAAATGTTATAACTAACACCATTTTCGGCATGGGATTATATTGTTCCAACACCTCAGTGGGTTTGCAAGTACAATAGTCATGAGTAGAATATAAAATAGAAGAAAATCTGCAGATATACGTCTCATCCAGCTCGGTTACTGGCTAAAAATATAATCAAAATGTAATATAATATTCACATATTACAATTTTCTGGAATTGAACAAGAATAATGATATTGCTTTGATGCGTTGCCCTAAATTTCCTCTTGACATCAGTACTTGTGAGAGTGGATATTAAAAATTTCCCAATTACATCTTCCCTAAAACTTCCCTCCGCCCAAACTGTGCTAGATACTTATCCCCTTAGTATAGACAATACCATAAAAAAATACATCCAAAAGTCGGATAAACGTGATTAAAGAAGTTACGAACTTTCAAAGTTAATTTTTCTATACTTTATCCCCAATTGTTGAATGACATTACATCTACAAAATAACTAGTTACATAGTGAGATGTTCTTAAAAAAATAACCTTCATGCGACATCTACATTTTGTAACGCTCTTTAAATTTAAAACGCTTTATCTTTGCTTCAATTCCATACAATTTCACAGATTTGCTCAGAAAAAATTTCCGGTTTAGTTTGCAAGTTTTATTTAAAATAAAAATGTGGATTTCATCTACACCCAGTTTTCTTCGCTTACCTATTGAAAGTAGATACCAAAACGCAGTTAAACTTATAGTTCACCTAAAAGCAATTTATTTGAGTGCAAAATAATTGAAAATGAGAAATATTTGTAACAAGGAAAAATACTGGGGCAACTTGGATCCGCCAGCCAAATTTTTTGTTATCAAAATCACCTAAAAATATGGCAACTTTTGTATCTGAATCGTTTTGAGATTTCCATTGTTGTCATGTTCACCAGGGATACTTCAGCTGCCTACAATCATCGAGAAGGGAGCTCGATGTGGACTTTCATTAAACAGTTTTAGATTTATGTTCCGAACATTCTGTTCGGTAGCTAAAAGTACCTACCTACATTTTTTCCACTACCGAACGGAAGCTGCACAAACAAGGCAAACAAAACAGAATAATAAATCTCAGTTTGAGTTTTTGTTCCGCCCCACTCACGGTGGAATAGAGTATGGTTCCGGCAAGGGCCCTTAGTTCGCATTGAAGACTTTGAACAGGAATGCAGAAATCATTCACTCAAACACTTTTAGCTCTAAAGTATCTCGGAGTTTTCCAATAAATTTAGAAATTAATTTCACTGAATTCCCTAAAATGCAATAAATTTTAAAGGCAAACATTTGCATTCATCTTCATTTAAAAGCTTTTAATATTTCTTGTCTTTCGTAATTAAACTGAAAACCTATCCTGTTTCCATAAATAGCACAGAAAGGTAGGACAAGTAGGTTTTTAAAAAATAAATTATTATAATCCTCTAAAGATAAACACTGATCACTTTAAACTCTTATAATCAAATCTATTAAACTGTGAAATTTTCCGGAAGTATCTTCTTATGTTGTCTTTACTATCGGTGAATTGTTTTATATTTAAAATTGAGGGAACTATATATTCCATTTTAGTTCTCTGGATGTGCAGTGAAAATGTTAGCATTAAAAATATTTTTTTGTTCATCGATCCGTGTTTTCATATTTGGAACAAATTATGGAAGCATATAGTATAGTTTTGACATCTATATGAAAAGGAACGTGTTTTTATCACTTTTACGTTTTAAGACCGATTCAGACATCGACGTAATGTAACGTCACGGTGACGTATTGTGCTACACCGGCACGACGATTTCTAATTGATTCCGTGGAAATTAGGTTGCTACATTCTGATATTTCCGACGACGTACAGGGCTGACGCAACACCGTGATCGTACTGTAATATTTTCTATCGACGTCAAAGATAAATTTCCACGATTACGGACATAAAAATTTAAATTGAACATTGCTAGCGCGATGGGAAATGAGAGGCTGACCGAAATTCTTAGGAAAAACCTGCCATCCGTCCGTCCGTCCGTCCGTACGTCCGTCCGTCCGTCCGTCCGTCCGTCCGTCCGTCCGTTCATCTGTATACACGATAACTCGAGAACGAATTGAGCTAGAAGGCTGAAATTTGGTATATATTACTTTCGGAAAATTTATAGATCTGAGCTTGAAAATGGGGCAAATCCCCACATTCCAATAGAATGCCATATTGAATTTTTGGATTATTGGATTTTACTCGACACAAACCACATGCAGATTTTGTATGAAATTATATTTAACCATTTCCATATTCTAAATAATCTTTTTAAACAAAAAATATTGAAAAATTAAATTTTAGTAAAGTATCCATGGTCGCCCACAGATTAACAAAATCCCATCTTTCGTAATTGATCACCGCAAAGTTTTGAACTGTGTATTTGATTACCCAAACTCTCGTGCAATATTTTCTGATGAAAGACCAAATCTATTTAAATTTATGTATTTAAAGAGAAAACAAACATAAGGGTAAACTTTGGAAATTTATGCGATACTTCGCATGTATGGAGCTCCAAAAGTGGTCTGTGGGGCTGTATTTACCCGCTTTAAGTACAGAAATAAGCACATTCTACCCAGTCATGTATCATCGAACACAAGGTTTAAAGTACAGACATTTTCAGTTGCAGAATTTTATGATTATCCTTGCGCACCCAAAAAAAATTCCTTTCTCTATCGAATCTGCGGAAGGATCTAAACAAACATAAAATTGAAGGTGCTAGCTAAGCATATAAATTTCATTTTCGAATGACGTCGTTACGAACCGGTGTTCTTTCTATGGAGCCAGACATACTAATACACACGACCCGTAAAGAATTTATCTCAGGCATTATGCCCTACGTTTTTAGGGATGAGTAGGTAGTCAACCATCAAATAAAGCAAAAGCTTGTAGGAAGAACTTTAACATCGCAAGAAAATTTCAAGTGAAGGAAAATAAATGAGTTTACTGCGTCCAAGTAGACAAGCCCAAAGTTCACAACAGATGCCAACACCTTGTGAATTGAAAAATATTTGATGTTATTGACTAAGTAAACAGCCAAAGACTTTTCAGTTTAGACTAAGGAAACGAAAAGCTATAAATTGACGATGGAATATATTCGAGAGTATTTTTCGTTTCAGTTCAGTCGAATTAAACACAAACGTGCTCTGTGTACTAAATTTAAAATAGCCCAAAATCTACATTAAACATTG